>CAJNJA010006804.1:0-16225 GCA_905231915.1 Symbiodinium necroappetens
ATTATATATATATACATCTATATATATATACATATTATTTATACAGAGATATTATACATTATATATAATATAATATAATATAGTATGATAACATATAATATAATATAATCTAATCTAAGATAATATAATATAACATAATACAATATATATATATTAATGTATTAATATAATATACATTATATAATATATAATATATGATAAAAAAATATACTATTTTATATCATATATATATAGGTCAATATTATATACTTAATATGTAAGATATGTATGAACATATACATATATATATATACACATAGGAACCTGATTAAGAAACTTACGGTCTTTCTTAGGGTTCTGTATATGGGTAGTTCTCTAAACTAGGGGCCCTGTATAAACCCCCAAACTCTACGGCACACGTATTAAAAAGGACACAATTTAGAGAACTACCCATGTGAACCCTAATATTCTGGAGTTATAGGCCTTTAATAAAAAGGACACGAATTTAGAGGAACTACCCCGATGAAACCTAATACTTTGGAGTTATAGGCCCTACACCCTAAACCCCAATATTATGGAGTTAGAGGAGCAGGGTGGCTTGATGAGGTTCCTTCATTAAACCTTCAGCTGTCGAGGCCGTGAGCCTTCCGATCCTTGCATTTGGGGTTGAGGGGCTTCGGGAAGCCCTAAAGCCGCTCTCCTAGGTAGTATTAGGGAGACCCCTTAAAAGGGGACCCTTCTGAACCCTACTTGTGGCTCTCTTAAAGGGGGCCTTATTGAGAGGGTCTATATCCCCAGGGGTCCCCATAATCCTAACTCCCAAAGCCCGAACCCCCGCACAGCCCGGATCCTTAAGCCCTAAAACCCTAAATCCTAAACCCTCACAGATCCTGCAATTGCAAGCATCGGCCCGGGACCCTGAAACCCTAAACCCTGAAACCCTACAACCCTAAACCCTGAAACCCCTATGCCCAAAACCCCTAAACCCCTAAACCCTGAAACCCGAAACCCTGAAACCCTAAACCCTGAACCCTGAACTGCCAGGTGAATCCGGTGTGCTCCGTGTTCACGCTCCCACACGGAGCCTAGCAGCGTCTCACGGCGAGGGCCAGATGCCAAGCGGCGAAAAATCCGAGGGTTTAGGGCTTTAGGGTTTTAGGGTATAGGATTTTGAGTTTAGGGTTTAGGGTTCAGGGTTTTGGGAGGGTTTTAGGGTCTAGGGATTAGGGTTTAGAGTTTAGGGCTTTAGCTGAGAGTTTGGTGGCCAGAGACTGTTTAAAAACAGCTACGCAGAAACTGCGCAGGAGACCTGATCTGCATGTCACTCGACATCTCATGCTTAGCCTACCCCTACGGGTCCATGTACCCAAACAGTAGATACTTTGGCCTAAAAGGAGGCCCTATTGAGGTACTTTGGCCCCGAAGTATATATTCTATTTGGGCACATGGCCCTTAGGGTACGGCCGTTGCTTGTGAGTCGGAGAAGCCGTTGCTGAAAATGTTGTGTTCATCATCTTCTTTGCCTATTTGGCTCACAGCCGGACAGTCAGTTGTAGCATGATATCGGAGCTTAGGGCTTATAGGGCTGTGGTTCGGGGTCCATAGGGTTTATGATTTTGGTTCGGGGTTTAGGGTTAAGGGTTGCAAGAACCTGCTTCTTTCAAGCCGGGTGAAGCCTGAACCCTGGAGATGCTCCCTGGGTGTTGTCCTAGTCTTCCGACAGCCTAGCTTGCAGCGAAACCTCGTGATGCAGGGGACGTCTAGGTATAGGTTCACATGGTCTGGTTTTTGGTGGAAAGTTAGGGGAAACAATCGATTTTGTGCGGATCTTTGCGCCAGCATGACTGAGTCCGCCGCTGTCGTGCAAGCAAAGCGCTTTTGTTGCTCTGCTCCTTGTCGTAACATTGGATTGCCACAGCTGGTTGCGATTTTTCGAGTCCTTGTACACTTAGACTGGGCGTTGTCTTAAAACCCTAAACCCTAAACCCTAGAAGGATCAGCCCTAGCGAACCCGTTTCCGGATTGGTGGTCTTGTCTTCTGCAGAGGGAGTCGGAAAGCTACTTCTTTCCAAGGGTGAGACCTTGCAAGTTCGGTCGTTTTAAAGTAGGCATACTTATCTCCTCGGCAGCCACCTCTGCTTTTAACCGGAATCAAGGAAGCAGCAGGTCAATCTTGTTCAGTTTGCGGGTTTCGGAGTGCGCATCAAGTGGAGCCATCGCCAGTAAGGTTCACGCTTTAGGGCTTGGGGTGTAGGGTTTCAGGGTTTAGGGTTAAGGGAGCATCTGATCCTAATCAGCATCCTTCGTTCAATGCCAAGGAGTAGTAAGGGTTTTGAGACAACTCGGGAGGTGCCTGTAAGGACTTACAAAGCTGAAACCATGGCGCGACGGAACCTTTTCACTGCACAACGACGACATCTGAAGCTTCGACTCCTTAGGTCTCTACAGCGGTATCGAAAGCTAAAGTCATGTATGAACTGCAGTTCGTGTGCCATGCCTTGAGTCTCTTATTGAGCCTCACCTCGACACGCACTCACATCTTCAACACTCCTCCTTGAGCTTGCCCTGCGGGCAAAGCTCACACTTTACATGAGTATCAAAGGGAAGAGATCGTAGTGCGACCACTGCTCCACAGTGGCTGGTTGCATGCAGCATACGACCAGATCAATCCGTAGCAGCGTCCTCAAAGATCTACTGCGTCTTTGTTCAAGGCCGTGTGCCTTTCGAAGCGTGACTTTTGCTGGATAAGTCACAACCAATCACCTCTTAGCCTCGTGATGAGCTCCGCCTTCACCGCACTGTTGTTCTCAACGGAACTCTGTTTTCGCAGTAACTGCAGTACTCTGTCATGAAGACCGCCCCGGCATTCCTCAGCCCGTGGCAATCACGAGATGTGTGAACCTTTGACCTGTGGTCTGTAGTCTTCCAGAAGTGCGTGACTGGAACATCATCCGGCACAAAGGCCGGTCTGTCCCGGTACACGGTACGCACTTCCACTCTTGGCTCCGGCATCGGCGGAGTCTGGGTTGTTGCATCGCAGAGCGTTTCCTTGGTTTCAGCCTTCAAAACCCTTCTCAAGGATTCCGCCTCTACCTCCAGTTCCTTCTTTAGCTGCTGCTTGTCGAGCTCCTCCTCTGCGGCGCTTCTCGCAACTTCTCTCAAGCGCCTCAAGCGTCGCTCCTTTGAGGTCTCGACCTTCCAGCCACAAAGCCACATTCCAATCTTCTTTCCCAGTTCCCACAACCCAACCGCAGCAATACACACCACAAGCGTTGCGATTGCCAGTTCATATGCACCAACCAACGGAATGTCATTTGATGCTAGAGCAGGCTGAATTTGCAACGCCACAATCGTACAGCAAACAAGTCAACCTAAGTTGATCATCCAGTCGTGGTTGCAGGAGGCCAATAAACCCCCACAAGGTCATAAGCTCATTCATTCTGTCCTTGCTGTGTAGCTTCGTTGGCATGTCTGCCAACTGTCTTTGTCCACAAACATGCTTCACGATCAGGGTGCCAAGCTTGACAAGGTCAGTAATAAAGGCGCATCGTACCTTTAGATGCCTTGTCCTCCATGAGCCTTGACATCCAGAAATCAACGCAACAGCTGCAGCATTGTCTACCAGCAACGTTTGAGGAACTACCGCACCTGATATCTCCTGTACCAGGGCCGCAATTCCTTGAAGAAGAAGGGTAGCCTGAGCTGCCTCATACAGCTCTGCTTCAGCAACCGACATCGTTGTAAAAGCCTGGCGTCCGCATCTCCAACTCACAACTGAACCATTCAGAGTGACTGTAGACGCTCCGTATGAACGCCCACCGTATGGCGCGAACGATGCGTCACTATACCCCACTAAAACCAACCCTTGCATTGCTGTTGGTGGGTTGTGTGTTGATTGCTGTTGCTGTGCTGCCGGTTGTGCTTGCTCGTGGTTGTGCTCTAGCTCTGGTGGTGCTTGACGTCCGCCTAGCTGTAGTTGTACACCCACCGTTGAAGCCAGGTAGGCCATGACCTTCAAACCCACGCGGTACACGTGGCAGGGCCTGCGAGATAGGGTTGAGGCCATCATCGAGGTAATGAACAGGATGTCTGGTCTTGACCTCGTCACCCGAAGCAACTCTCCTGTGACCTTCTGAGCCTTCTTCATCTCGGCCTCATCATACTGCTCATCCTCGACGATGCTGTCTTCATCGACCAACCATTCCCTGGGGCAAGGTAGTCTGGGGTGTGCTCCGGGCTCCAAATCATAGCTTCGGACCAAATTTTCCAAGTAGCCACGTTGAGAAATCAAGAAGGCACCTTCTTGATTCTGGAGGATTTCAACCCCAAGGTATCTGGTCCCATCACTTGTCCACTCCAGTGGGCTACTTGGCCATTCTTCACTTAGCCAAGAATGGACTGTGTTGATCACGTCTGGCTCGGCGAGGTAGAGGAGGTCGTCAACGTAGGTAACCAGGACTCCCACAAGGGTGTCCTGCTTCTCCTCCTCTCGGTATATGATCATCCAAACTTCTGGGTCCACGACGGAGGGCTTCAGGAGGATCTTGCCACCTTGCCAAGGTATATCTGCTTGTAGTAGCCGTTGTCTGCGATGCTCACTCCACACGGCTGGGCTTTCACGCAACCCGTAAAGTGCACGGTGGACTTCCCATGCCTCCTCGGAGGAGGCCCGGCCGGCAAGGACTAAGGTTCGAGCTAGGATGATGGCGTACCTTCGCATGTGCTTCGGCCATGGGGCTAGTAAAAAAGCTCCTGTTATGTCAGAGCCAGCGCCAGCCCAGGAACAACAAGCCGCGATGGTTAATGCCACTCGGAGCGATTCCGAAGTGGCGCCCGAGGCATATAGCTCCGATTGGGCTTGGCCTTCTGGTCGCTCTGCGAAATTTCCGCAGAGCACTAGCCGGCATTTGCGCCGCCACCTTTCCTTGCCCTTGCTTCTGGAAGCCTCCTTTGAATCCAAAGTTGGAAGTGCACCCTGCGCCGGAGGTTTGACAGTGAACACCAGCTTGCTTGGGAGAATGGTAAGTTCTCCTTTCGCTTCTCTTTCCTTGGCTTCGTTCAGCGGAATTCGCTGCAATGTTCCGTCCTTGCCATCCTTGAAGAGGGAGGAAAGTTCCTTGTCGATGGCAGGGAACCAAAGAGGTAGATGTCGCTTTACCTGCTCCAGAGGGACCGTTAGCACCACCTGTAGGTCTTCTTGTAGTTCTTGAAGATGCCTTTCTACATCTTCTGGTGCATCACAATCTTGAGCTTGAAGCATGGCCTTCAGCTGCTTGTGTTCCTGCTCGTCTTCAAGCTGTTTCACCGTGTCTCCGGTCTGCTCAATCAAGTCGACAAGCATCTGATGTGCATGATCTGCCTCCTGGTTCACCTGATATCCTCTTCTGCGATACTCCTCAAGCAATATCTCCTCTTCCTCTAAGAGTCGCCTCAAAACCAGCGATCTATCTTGGAGCTCTTCAATCATATCTTGTTGATCTTCCAGTAGCCCAGAAATGGTTGAAGCCCATTCCTCGACCCCGTTGTCCCCATCAAACTCAATCACAGGGCCATCGAACATCGACCGATGCGGATCATCATCATCACTTGTAATCGCCTTGAGCTCAACCTTGGGTCCTCCATTCTCCGGTGACAATCTCCCCGGCAAACTGAAACCCAGGTCCTGTAGCTCCTTTGCATCCTTGGCGGTCAGGTTGGTGAGGCGAGGTGTATAGGTAAGCAGTACAATGCGTCGCCCCTCCCAAGTATTGGTACTGTGCCACTGTCCTGGGGGGAAGAACACAGTCCTCCCTTTCTCCAAGTCATGTAAGGAGCCTCTCACCCATAGGTTAGGCCGAACTGCCTTCCACTCATCATCATATTCAAACTCGTCCTCGCCCTTCTCCACCCAGACTTGACCACCATTAAAATTTGTGAGCGCGGTCACAGAGTTCTGAGTTGCCTTCTCGTTGTGGCTGTCGCGATGGACTCCCATTCCAACATCCTCCACAATAGCCACACAACCAAACTCGTCCCTGCCGGTTAGCTTCTTCGCGGCCTTCACCAAGTAGGCTGTTGTTTGTGGTAGATGCTTGGCCATCTTCAGAACGCCACAAACTCCTCCGTGAACATAACCTCCAGAGTAGAACGACTCTCCATTGGGGTCGCTGTCCATCATCTTCATTCCCCTCCTCCTGGGCCGCGGGATCTCCTTCAGCATACTCCATAGGTTCACCACGTCATCTTCACTGAACTTCTCCTCGAGGGTCATCTCCCTTGCAAGCTCCTCGACCTCGTGGTAGGTGCTCCTGATGAAAGCCAAACGAGCCTTCTCACACAATCTCCTCCTCGGAATTGGAAGTTCCAACTCGACTGGTTCCGGGTCCACAGCTGCCTCTGCATCCACTAAACCCGGTCTCACATGACAGCTAGTCACGAAGCTGCCGTCTTCATACCTCACCACCAGGCCGTTGGTCACGTCCGAGCTGCGGCCCACAAACTTGCCCTCGCGCCACCTGGGATCCAAATCATAAGAACCTCCCGTCCCAAAGACCTTTGACTTCACGGCGACCTTTGTTCCAAAGGGTGGATCCTTGCAAGGTTGCCCCATAGCTCGTTGGCGTTGTCTGTACGCGGCGTAGGACATCGCGAGTGGCCAACATTCTCTTGGGAGTCCGCTGGAGCCAAGTAGGACCTTTGTATACTTCTTCAGTAATTTGACCGCGGCTTCGGCCCTTCCATTCTGCTGAGGGGTCTGCGCTTCTCCCGTGGTGACCCAAATATCCTTCTCGTACAACCATTGCCGCAAGGATGCTGACTTGAGTTCTCGGGCTCGGTCGGAGTGGACTCGCACAATTGGGTGCCCGTCCTGTCGTACACTCAAATACATTCTCCTCATTGCAGCGTTCACATCGGTTTTCAGCCTGGACTTTAAGGGGATCACGTAGAGAAGGGTTTGGTACTCCATGGGGTCCCCAACCTCCTCATAGACTCCTTATAGAACTTCTTGTACTCCTCGTTGCGATAGTCCATGTCGTGCTGGTCTTCAACCGTGTTCGGGGGTTCGTCTATACGCTCCTCCTCCAGGAAGTCCGCATCTTCGTTCATGATCTCCCCCACGCCGGCGCCTTCGTCCTCAAACACTTCTGGAATGTCCATATCCTTGAAACCCTCCACCTTCGGCAAACAATATGAACCCACCAATGCGTATCGATATTTGCCATCAGCATCAACACCCTTGGTGCGCGGAGGGCCTGCTATATCAACTCCCAAGGTAAATGCCGAAGGGTTGAGCACTCTTCGATGTGGCCTCCCGGTTCCAGCGTTGATGACGCAGGTTCGACATCTTTTGTCAAAAGGCACGTGACCATTTCGAACATGCTTAGCCCACCTCTTCAGCTCAGCCTCGCTCATATCTTCCAGCTTCCCATTCATTGCACACAGAAGCTGGGCCATACGAAGCTGGTCTGGGTGCTTGATCCATTGCTGAACAGCCTCTTTGATGGCCTGCGCGAGGGGCTCCGTCCATTTCGAAGGCGAAGAACATCCTTGATTGGTCACCCTCATTGATCCACTGAAGTTCATGTTGGTGGGCCATTAGCTCCCTCACTAACCACCCTCGCGTTGAACAGCTGGTACTCCTCCTTGATCTTGGTCCAATCTTCTGTTTACCACCAGCCATTGGTTTCTGGGAGCTCCATGAACACACAGGGTCTGCGAAGTCCATCCTTGCTTGCTCCTCGATCAGCAACCATCCAAAGGTACATCATCTTTCTTTTAAGCTCATCCCGATCATCACGTGGAGGCCCTCCAACAATCCCACCAATTTGTCCTCGACAAGCGGCCCAAAGCAAGGCCCGAAAAATGTTGCTCCATCCCTTCATGTCGTAAACTTTGGAGCGCTGCAGGTCAATCTCAATCAGCGTTGTAGATTCATCCTCCAACTGCTTCAGCTGTGCTGTAGTGGTGGGGTTCTTGCCATCGTAGAGGTGGACGATCCATCTTGTGCTATGTAGCCTGCGTCGCATCTTCCTGTTGACCGGGAGGGCCTTCAGGTAGTTCAAGCCCGCCGCCTCACTGAGGTCCAAACTGTTTGGGCCCACCATTGAAAATCTCTCCGATGCTGTCTCCAGGGACAAAGGGAAGTTCTTGTCCATCATTGCAGCCAAGGCTTGGGATCTCTCTCCGGTCACGACAAAGTTGTCCAAGCTGACTTCCCATGTGGAGCCCATGGTGGTACACTGGCTCCAGAGGCTCTTGGCTGTCTCCTCACGCAGTCGTGACAGGTTCTTCTCCTCAATCTCGGAGATGAGTTTCAACGCCTGCAGCTCGTCAATCATCGGACAATTTCCCTTCATCTTCACAGTCAAATCTCCGTGAGCTGGATGATGAATCTTCATCCCTTGTCTCTTGGACCAACTCACCGTACAGCCTAACTGCTGCACTAAACTTCCCAGCGGAACAATCGGCGACTGAGAGGGGTCCTTGTCATTGAGGAGCGTTCCTGACTTGGTTTGGAGCAACCCGACGGTTTGACCGTCAGCCAACTCAACATTCACATCCGAAGCTTGTAGTAGTTCACGTTCATCAACGGCATTTCTGAAAGGATGCGAAGCCCCGCTATCCAGTAGGGCCATCCCTTGTTCCACCATTCCATTGGCGCGTGAAAGCAGCTCCAAATCCTCTGCAGTCCGACTCACACCCTCAACCTTCATGCCCATCAGCTTGATCTTACTCAGCATGGAGTTGGCCTCTTGTAGAAGCTGTCTCATCTCTTCACGATGGGCCGCTGCACTGTCAACATTAGTTGTTGATGCCGCGCTGGTGGTAGTCGAAGGCGTGGGGGTTGCATCTTTGTTGTCCACGGTTGATGCCTGGGAATGTTGGTCGGCCCCAACGGTCTGGGCCTTTGCCATTGGTGAACTCGTAGTAGCTCCGGCGTTCACGGTTGCCGTAGAGGTTGAGGAACTGGTCTTTCCCTTCCCCTTTGGTCCTTGTCCTCCGGCGGTGGGACATTCACCTTGTCGGTGTGTAGTCGCCCCACATGTCCAGCATCTCTGCTTTCTCTCCGCCTTGGAAGCAAACTCATGCGTATATGGACACGTACTGCCACGCTTGCAACCATTGTCAGAAGCGAAGAATTTGCAAGGACCCTTTGTTCTTGCCGGCGAAGAAGGCGTAGATGATGAACCTCCCGTTCCTGCTCCACTCAAGGCTGCACCCTTCAACTTTGATGTTTCGTTCTGCCTCTTTGGGGAAGGTGCCATCTGCTGCAACTCGGCTAAGGCGTGCTGGTAGTACTTGAGGACCGACTCCTGAGTTGGTGCCGAGGAGAGCCGTAGATCGTTGTGGGCGAGGTCAAGCCTGAACTTCACATCGGAGAACCACCCAAGGACCCCCCGAAGGATAAGGTCCAAGCCCTTGAGCAGTATGCTAGCATCCGGTGCCACAATGCCCATTTCACCAGCACGGGCCAGGTATCGCCGCCATTTTCGTAGACGAGTGACCACCTCGGTCGGGTCCTCCGTGCCGCTTGAACCTTCGAGGTGACCAAGTATTGAAGTCCTTTCCACCGCGCCACCCGGCTGGTAAAGGACGTGCAACCGGTAGAGGACCGACGTCACGTTCTCAACACGATGTGTTATCGTGTCCTCCTTCACTCCCTTTGGCATCGCTGCTAAGAGTAGGGTCAACACTCGTCTTTCTAGCCGGTACCATCTCTTGTCCAGAAGGGTGGCTGTGAGCGCTGGTGTGATAGTCAGTCTATCCATAGCTGAGGCCCTCTGGTATCGATCGTAGGCTTCTCTGGCACACCGAAGGCTTTCACTCAGCCACACACTTGCACTATCTGTTAGCGCTCCCAGCATCTGCTCCGCCACATAGAGCCAGTCGTTGAACTCCACTGCAGCGTCGCCGAGCTCCGGCATTGGGGGCAACTCGATGTTGCCCTTCATGGTCTCCGTTTCCGGGGTGTCCTTCTTCGAAATCTGCAACTGTTGTAGCTGCCTCATTCCTTGCACAAGCAAATGTAAGTGCCCAACCATTGCGTCCTCGTCCGCCACGACCTTGGGCTGGCTCTGTCCCTCCACTCCTCTTTCGGTGAAGGTCCCGCCAGCTTCATGATCGACACCACGAGGCTCCTGAGAAAACTTATGACCGTCCACATGACCGACACCACGCTCTCAGAATTGCCACTGGCCTGTGCGACGTTGACACTTGCCCCAGATGAGAGAGGATCCTTGTGCTCTTCTCCATCAGACGATCTTGGTTGAGCTGTTGATCCGGGCCTGGAGTGATCATGTCTCATACCGCCCTGCCCTCCTTGTACCTGAGATTGTACTGGAAGTCCATCGGGAGCCCGAACACAATCCGAACCACCCTGCCCTCCTTGTACCTGAGATTGTACTGGAAGTCCATCGGGAGCCCGAACACGATCCGAACCACCCTGCCCTCCAAGTACCTGAGATTGTACTGGAAGCCCATCGGGAGCCCGAACACGATCCGAACCACCCTGCCCTCCAAGTACCTGAGATTGTACTGGAAGTCCATTGGGAGCCCGAACTTGATCCGAACCACCCTGCCCTCCAAGTACCTGAGATTGTAGTGGAAGTCGGGAGGGATCCCGTAGCGCTCGAGGTGGACCCAAGCCTTCTCCGTCATCATTGCCACTCTGCCTTGGTGGTGCTGACGGTCCATCCGCTCGGATTGCATCCCCACCTTGATCAACTTGATTTCCCGCCTCCATCATCTGCATCACAAGCTCTCTCAACTGCTGATTTTCTTCCTCTAGTCGTCTTGTTGCGCCTTCACTGAGAGCTAACTGCACTTGTCGCTTCACCTCCTCTGCTACAGCCTCTTGATTGATAGATCCGCTAGACGAATCCTCCCCAGCTGTCCTTCTAGGCCTCGGAGTCAGCAAGGATGGGCGTGATGTCCGCGAAGTCATAGCTTGCCTCAGGTCGTGGCTCATCAAAGGCTGAGCATGCTCGGTGGGAGTTGCAGGTTGCGAATGCCACACCGAGGTTGGTGAAGCCTCTGCCGTGCTCAGGCGGGGTACTCCTGCAGATTGAACTTGCTCCAAAACCGGGCTAACAACACGTCGCTGCAGAACTTCACTTACCCGAGTCCACCATGCTGGGGCTCGCTGGCCTTGGCGTTCTGGAGATCCAGGTAAATCGGGAAGCTCAGGTCTCTGCCCATGCTCCACAGTCATCTCCCTTCGAAGTTCCACTTGTTCTACCGTTCCATGCTGTAGCAAACTCTCATGGGCCCTCTGCTGCACCAGTTCAGACACCGTAGGAGTCTCCGTACGCAGTTGCTGAGATGTAGTAGCGGGTGTAGATCGCTGGGGCTGAGGTCCCTGAGTCTGTTGCTGCTTCTAGCTGTGGTTGCCTCTGCTGGGGCTGCTGTGGTGCTGTTGGAACATGTTGTGTCCTAACCACACCCTCCCTAGAACCAATCCCTTGCATCGTCGCAGGGTTAGCCGTAGACGCGCGCTCCGACTGTCCGGTTGCCCTTTGCAGAGGGACTTCAAGCGTTCCAGGGGCTGAGGATGAGCTGGAGGGATCCAACACTGCAGGTTCTCTCATTGTTCCGTTAAGCAGCGGTTCTGAGGTCACTGCCCGTCTCTCCGTGCCTGCCGCACCATAGTTTGGTCCTTGAAGCTTCGCCTTCCAGGGTGCTAGACCTTCTAGCTTGTTCTTCGCGTGCTTGGGCGCTCATAACCTGAGAAAACTCGGGAGGTGCCTGTAAGGACTTACAAAGCTGAAACCATGGCGCGACGGAACCTTTTCACTGCACAACGACGACATCTGAAGCTTCGACTCCTTAGGTCTCTACAGCGGTATCGAAAGCTAAAGTCATGTATGAACTGCAGTTCGTGTGCCATGCCTTGAGTCTCTTATTGAGCCTCACCTCGACACGCACTCACATCTTCAACAGGTTTCTATAGGGTTGATATACGGGTACTATAAGGGTGATATATGGGTAGTTCTCTAAATTAGAGTGCCTAAGTCTGTATGAGATCATACAGGGCGTAGGGTCCATGTACCCAAATAGTAGATGCTTTGGCCTTAATTAAAGTAGTCCCTGTTTTGGTGCCCCAAAGAATGCACTATTTGGACACATGGACCCTTAGGGGTCCTGGGCCCATCACCTAATTGTCGGGTCAATTGAACCCGTAGTACCTTGGTTTAGGGTTCAGGGTTTAGGGGGCTGTTAGCCAGAAGTGAACGTCAGATTTACAAGGGCGTGGATTTTGGGTTTATAGTTCTTCGCCCCTATATATATATATTGTTTTTTTTTCTGGGTTCAGGGTTCACGGTATGTTTTGTTGTATGTATTCTTGGGGTCGCGGGGTCGCGGTCTATCTACAGACTCCTCTCCTAAATTAAACGTTTGACCCCCTACTTCATGTCTACCGGGACGACAGAAGCATTGTACAGTATGCACGCACATCGGCAGCGTGCTTAGAAACCCCTCAACACAAAGCCACCCAGGTGACTGCCGGATTGGTGGCAGGCAGACGACAATTTACCGTTGTTGTCGCTTTAGGGATGTTTTGGGGCATTCCAACTAAGTATTAGGCACCAGGGTTCAGGACTTAGGAACCAAGGTTTAGGATCTTCGAACCGGAGTAAGGTTTAGCAACCCAGCGGAAGCAGTTCTAGCGCCCGTTTGCCCTTTTCTTTGAGGAGTCTCCATATTGGATTATTGGACACTGAACAGTACGAACAAATCGCCCTGGTGTTAAGGGGGTACCGGGGAACCTAGAACTCAATCCAGACGAGGTTGAGTCAATTCATATGAAAGTGTATCAGCCAGGCAGAGAGATTGCAGGCTATGGGCTCAGTGTTTGAGTTGCTCGGTGTTCGACCACAGGTCCTAAACCGGTTCCATAAGTCACAGCCGACCCACTCCGACCCCCGAATCCGTCGTTCATCATCGTCCTGGGCAACGATGCACAGGATTTATCACCAATCCCACTGAGACCATCCGCGTGCGCTGGCAGGCTGGGCAATTGGGGTTTCGCGTCTTATACGATCTAAGGCAATGCACGGGGTTTTGGTTTTGGACGGCTGGAGGGTAACATGCCAAGAACTTTGTTGTTACAGGTCTCTTCCCAATGTTTCACAAATATTCAGTAACATAGTTGACTTCTAGCTAGAGTCTCCATTGTAGCTCCATCTTGGGGTTACCTTACAGGGTCCGAAAAGACATGGTTTAGCGTAAAAAATGGACTACAATGGAGACTCGAAGCAGACCTCCCCGGGCTCCACCTACCCCAAGACCTGAAAGTCCAAATGAATCCCATACCCTAAGGGTCCATGTACCCAACATAGTAGATACATTGGCCTTAAAGTAACCTAAATAGGGACTACATTAAGGCCAAAGTATATACATGGACCCTTAGGGATAACACAATGCATCTACCTGGAGCAGCCAGTTTACCAGTAAAACAAACAGGAATACACAACCTTTCACCAGATGCCAAGCTAACCTCGAGGAAGGCAGGAAATACATATACAAATATCTATATATATATATAGTTATAGAATATATATATGTATGTATGTATGTATGTATGTATGTATGTATACATATATATATAGCATAGTCGTAGATATAGATATTTCTATCTATTTATATGTATGTGTATATATATATACATATATATGTATATATGTATATATGTATATATGTATATATGTATATATGTATATATGTATATATGTATATATGTATATATGCTTTCTCCCGCAAAACCGGGCCCTCAGGGCGACCTCTCAGGGCGACGCTTTCTGTGTATTTGCATATGTATGTATGTATGTATGTATGTATGTATGTATGTATATATATATATATATATGTGCTGACCCTGCATGTTTGGCAAGGTGCTCTCCATGACTAACCCGTCTGCAGCAGACACCGGCCGGCTGGCAGAAGTTATGCACACCCGAGATTTTGGTGTGTAGGGTTTCGGGCTTTAGGGTTTATAGGTTCAGGGTTTAGAAGTTGTTTAGGGCTTAGGGTTTGGGGATTAGGGGTTTAGGATTTAGGGTTCGTCTTGCTTCGAACACTGCGCAGGACTGCTTCAGTTCGCAAGACAGATCCTTCGCACAGAGGCTTGGCGACTTGTGTGCTATTTTTTTCTACAGCTGCTGTGGAATAGGTCAGGACATTCGTCTTGAATTGTCAAGCACCCGGAGCACTGTAATTACTCATGTGCCTGTGCTATATCCCGTCATTGGAACCATGAATCTCACTGCAACGCCGGGAGCTACGATAGCATCGACAGCCCCGTGTGCTGACAGTCTAGTCCCGATAGCAACCGAAATTGCTTTGGGGTTTAATGCAGGAACCTGATTAAGAAACCCGGGTGAACTAACTCAAGGTCTCTTAGTATGGTTCCTCCATTTAGGTGCATCGTAGTGGCTCGCGGCCATCGACGTTGTAAACCTGGGGTGCCGGTGTGGTGGCGGTAGTTGCGATTCAGCAGCTGTCCCTGAACTTTCACACCCGTAAACCCTATAAACCCTCAACCCCTAAACCTTCAACCCCAATTAAACCCTAAAACCCTGAACTCCTAAAACCCTAAACCCCAAACCCCATACGAGCTGAGCAGCAAGCCTCAAAAGTCATCTACGATTCGACAAGCCAGTGAAACCCTAACCCTAAACCCTAAACCCTATAAACCCTATAAACCCTATAAACCCTATAAACCCTAAACCTTCACATCCTGATGCCGGGAAACCTCAAGGATCCATCCTGGGTTTCGGGTTTATGGTTTTAGGATTTGGGGTCTCAGGGCTTTAGGGATTTAGGGTTTTAGGGTTTAGGGTTTTAGGGTTTTAGGGATTATGGTTTCAGGAGTTTTAGGATTTAGGGTTTTAGGGTTTTAGGTTTTAGGGTTTAGGAACCCTAAGCCCAAAAACGAAAAAACTCTAAACACTGAACCCGGAGCTTGTATCCCACATGAGTTTGTTGGCTATCCGTAGGACTGTGCAGGTCTTCGATTAGCTTGGATCAAGGGACTAAAGGAGAGACCCTTAAAGGGACCCTTGGGGTTATATAGGGCTTTATGAGACTATATAAGGGGTATAGAAGGGTTAAAAGAAAGGGTATTAGGATTAGGGGTCCCTTCTACGGGTCCCTCCCATTGTCCCTTAATTGGATCACCCAACACTTAAGATAATTTAGATCGGGGCCCCAGTACTTGGCATAGGGGTTTTGGGCTATGTTGCTTATACACGGAATGCCCGAAATTCTTAAAATTAAGCCTTCGGGCCCATGTACCTGAAGAACATAAGAATATATATATATGTGTGTGTGTGTGTCGGTTCTCGGGCTCTTACGCAGGTACAGAGCAAAAGCCTTAAATCCTAAACCTTATGCCAAGCCAAACCTTACGCCCTAACTCAGACCCTGAACCCTAAGCTTAGGGTTTTGGGGGTTTAGGGGTTTAGGGTTTAGGGGTTAGGGTTTAGAGTTTAGGGCTAGGGTTTAGGGGTTTGGGGTTTAGGGTGTAGGGCTTTAACCCTCAATCCTAAACCTTACGTAAGTACTTGGACCATCGGGAAAATTTTCGAGGTTGATCGACAGCCGAAATTTTTGAGTCGTGCTTCCTAGGTTGCTGTCCAATGCTCGATTTCGGTTTAGAAAACGTTGCGAGCTCAGAAAAAGAAGGGACTGCAATCTAGAGCCCCATATTTTAGTAGAATCTCTCGTTTCAGAACCCCTAACCCCCAAATTGGCCGAGCGACCCTAAACCATAAACCCTAAAACCCTAAAGCCCTAAACCCTAAAACCCTAAGACCTTAAATCCAAAAAAACCATAAACCCCCAAAGTTGGCCGAGCGAGCGCAGGGCTTGCTCCGCGGACTTTGGTTGCCGGGCTGCGCCGGGTGGATGGCGAGCTTTGGAGGTCTGCAGGGGGAGTTCTGTCATTTAGGGTTTTGGTTGAGGGTTTAGGNNGTTGAAGGTTCAGGGTTTAGGGCCGGAGCCGTTTGAGATTCTCAGGCTGAGTTCAGATATGATGCCTCTTGTTGCCCACAAGCTCGATTAGCTCAAGCACTGATTGAAAGCGAGCGAAGAAGGCAGAACCTTTAAACCCGAATAAACCCGGAGTCTACCCTAGTACGTTTGGCAAGATCTTCCGCACCCCTGTACCCCAAACCTTACTCTAGAGCCTTAAGGACTCATAGCTTCAAGGTTTTTGTGCCGAAGTCCGTTCCATATAAGGCTGTTGGGGTATTTTGAGCCTTGGGGT
>CAJNJA010006805.1:0-13520 GCA_905231915.1 Symbiodinium necroappetens
GGGGGGGGTGTGGGTTCTGGGTTTGGGGAATTCGATTCTTGGAGTTTAGGTTTCGGGCTCTGGGGATGGTTTTGGTTTTGGGGTTTGAGGAGCATATCCGAAGGATTGCCGTCGCCACCTGCACTCAGGGGAGGTGGTTTAGGGTTTAATTAAGGGGTAGGCGAGCAACTCATGAGGGGTCGGGTCCACTCCTTGGGAGAGTCCTTGTCGTACAGAATGCCCACAGTTGCGGAGTTTGCAAACAGAGATGCGCAAGCACATGAAACACGGCAACTTTGTCTGAAGATGCCCCAAACTCGAAACCCCCAATTCCTAAACCCTTAGAACCCTAGACTCCACATGTTTAACACCTAAGACTAAACCCCAAACCCCAGACCCTTGTCTCTTATATAGCGGCCTTAAGACTTGCCTTTCCTCTGTTGGGGGGTTCCTTCTTATACTTATAGTAATAATATACACCAAAACCCTATTCTTAATTATTAAGGCCCCTAAACCCTAAGCCCTTATACTAACCCTTATAGAACCCTTTAAGGAAGCCTTTAAAGGAACCCTAAACCCCAAACCAGATTCTAAATTACAAAGGCCCCTTTAGAAGGTGGGCACCTCGAGCCTCTGCTCATCTCAGGTTGGCTTCGAGCGATCGGTTCTCGCCTTCCCACCGAAACCTCGGTTTGGCTACAGCCTGACGCCGCTGGATCAGGCGTTGTTTACGGCTTAAGGGTTTAAGGTTTAGGGTTTAGGGAGAGGGGTTTTGGAGTTTAGGCTTTAAAGTTTCAGAACTGCTTAGGGTCTAAACAGGGTTTTTTAGAGTTTGGGGTACACTAAGGATATAGGGATGTTTAAGGCATGTGACGTGTTTGTTCGGCTTTAGGTCTTTGGGCCAGTGTTTAGGGATGCTTAGGGCGTGGCGTCTTACATTGTGGTCTGCGATGCGCGACTGCACTTCGAGTACGCCGGAGTACGTCCTATTGGTTTAGGGTTTAGGGGATCGTGGCGATACTGATGACGAAGACGAGGCTGCACATACTGGCCGTCATGACGATCGTGGTGTCGATGACCCTGACCCCTAAACCCCAAAACCCTACACCCTACACGCTGAACCCTAAATCGAAAACCGGGTCATGATTTTGATTTTGTTCAGCCAAGCGCAGCATGGAACACTCAAAGCCCCAGAACCGCGCAGAGGAATCTCCTCGTAGCTGCTCCAATTCCCTGGCCGCAGTTCTACACAGTAGGCTTGAACCCTAAACGCTCCCTTAGACTGAAACTTTAGGGTGATGGTCTTCTTACATTAGGGTGCTCTCTTGTCCGAAACCCCCAAGTAAAGTCTGCACACGTTTCTACGGCTTGAAAGCCTTAGAACGCTGCATCAACGTCCTAATCCTTCATGCAAAACCCTAAATTCTAAACCCTAAACCCTAAAGCTATCTGAAAGAAATCCTTTAGAATCCCAGATGTCAGGGTGGGGGTCGACTCCTCCTCTTCGGCGGCCATACTGGCCGTCCCGGATCTGGCCGGTGTGCCTTAGATGAGTCTAGGGTTTAGGATTTAGAGTTTAGGGCTTAGGGTTTAGGGCTTAGGGTTTAGGGTTTAGGGTTACGAGAATGCTTTATGCGGGCTTCAGCAGCGTGAGGGCTTCACCAGAGACTGCTTTGAAGTAGGGTCAGTGTCAGGACGATGGTTCTGGTTGGGTGCCTCCACATTCGTCCAAAACCCACCTCACGGACCCTCCACTCAAGAATCCATGCTAAGAGATAGTGTTAACAAACCCTAGTCCTACGACCCCAAAATTCTTAGTCGGGCTCCTATGCTAGCCCAAAAGCCCTGAATGGTACATCGGTGACTTAGACGGACTTGAAGACAAGTTGAATCTTCTTCGGATTCAAGGATCCTTGCACTTTTGCCAGTTGCGAGCCATAGGCTTTAGATGTCTTTAGTCTTCCTTAGGGTTTCCTCTGGTAATAACAGGTAATATGTCCCAAAACCCTGTTCTGACTATTTCGGCCCGATTTCTTCTGATGAGTTCGGAGCTTGCTGGGCTGCATAGCCCTCAACCCTACTACACGCTATTGCAGACCTCCATGTACCCTTCTTCAACCCTGTTCACCAAGCTGTGTTCCCAAGCCTTTTCTCTAAAGCCCTGAATCCTCAACCCCAAACCCGCAAACCCTAAATCCTCAACTCCAAACTCCAAACCCTCTCTCTAAGACCCTGCACCCCAGAGTCCTAAACTCTGAACTCCAAGCCTTCTAGAACTCTGACCCCCATACCTTAAACTCGAATCTCCAAGCCCTTTCTCTAAGACCCTGCATCCCAAACCCTGAACCCTAAACCCTAAACTCGGAACCTTTTCTCTACAACCCTGAACCCCAAACTCTAAACCCTACATCCCAAATTCTGTCCTATCCGACTCGGCAGACGGAAAAAAAGCGTGCTCAGAAAAAAAACTCCCGAACTCTAAACCCAAAGCCCTAAACCCTAAACCCTAAACCCCTACACCCTAAACCCCAAGCCCTTTCTCTAAACAGACTCTGAACCCCGAAGCTGAAGCCCTGAGCCCCAAGTCCGAGGTCTGTCAGACCTCCACGTGATCGAGCTTCCGGAAACTGGGCTCTTGCTAGGGATTTAGGGTTGGGGGATTTAGGGTTTAGGGATTTAAGGTTTAGGGTTTAAGTTTAAGTTACCACAACAGGCATATATACACACTCTCTTTTTTGTAAATAGTAGGGTTTCTTTTTTATGGTAGCTTAAAAGCCCTTAACCCTAAATCCCTTAAGAAGAACCCAGGAGAAGAGTGCTCCTTCGAAAGACGTGGAGAGGACTGGACCTGTGACGTAGGGCCAGGGGTTTGGTGCAGGGTTTAGGGACTAGGGTTCTAGACCCTAAACCCTGAACCCTAAACCGTCAAGGGTTAGGGATGAGAGTGTAGTTCGGGTTTCGGGTCTAGGGTTTAGCGTAGCTTCTTGTCGGTCCTTCGCAGCAGGGATCCGATGATTGGGGGTGGGGGGACTCGGGCGTAGGGTTAAGGATCTCAGGTTTACTGCGTTCTGATGTGTGGGCCAGGATTTCAGAGATTTCTGGCAGCTTCGGGTTCAGGGACGCAAGAAAGATGCGGTGGTTTCTCAGAACACCTGACCCTAAGTTCCCTTTGAACCTAGGATCCTTGGAAGGGCGCGTCTTCCCACTGCTCCCTCCTCTTGCATGACCTTTGGAAACAAAGTGTGTGTTTGAGAGGTTGAGTCGGAAGCTTCTGTTCAGCCTAAACTCGCTAAAGGCTTACACCCTCAATACTTGAAGAAATGGTGGAACCGCAAGTCCCACTTCTAGTTTGACACGAGCTGCTGAGCCTTAAAACTCACAGAGCTCGCCCCTGAACCTCGGTATGGTTGGGTTTAGGCTTAGGGTTTAGGGTT
Source organism: Symbiodinium necroappetens (assembly GCA_905231915.1). NCBI lineage: Eukaryota > Dinophyceae > Suessiales > Symbiodiniaceae > Symbiodinium > Symbiodinium necroappetens. The sequence continues at coordinate 3,414 of CAJNJA010006805.1, forward strand.
TAGGGGCTTAGGGTTTCGGGTTTCAGAAGGCAGATGCGGAGCAGCCATGATCCCTTGGACATGGTTCGAAGATGTCGGTGCTCGACACTCTTCAGCCATCAAAGCCCAAGTCCCTCCGTTCCTCCGCAGTGCACCCGAAAGTCACGACCCTACCCTAGAAAACCCTCTTTTACCAAATCCCTCTACATCCCAACACCCTGATACACGCCGGCTAAGCCCCGATATAAACCTTGTGAGCCCCAAGACTTGCTTGAAATCCGCGAGTTATGAACTCTATGAATTCTCAAGCCCTGACATCGAAACCTGATCAGGGTTTGTGGTCTATGAAGGGGTTTAGAGCTTCGGGTTTAGAGGTTCGGGGATACGGTTTCTGGTTTAGGGTTTTGGGTTTATAGGGTTTATAAAGGGTTGAAGAGTTTAGGCTTCAGGGCTTGTGGTTTGCTGAGAACCCTTGTGCCGACCCGAAGCCCCAGCACTGCATGCAGGTTCGGCTCCCAAACCTCCCTGACGTCGGATTTATATTTTATAATCTTTAAGTAAGTATATCTAGGCTCCTCCTTATTAAATGTCCTTTAACCTTACTAAACCCCAGACCCTACACCCTACACCATAAACCGCGTTGAGACTTTGAGTATGGCTTTGTGTTTTGTTTTCACTCGAATCCGAGCGCGAGCTCCTACCGGAGGAGACCGGATGCCGACTCTGGAACAGAGAGCGAGGCGACAGGGAAAGAGGGGCCTTTGGGGTGTCTTGAAAGGGATCTGCACAGAGGGTTTAGGGTTTTGGGATCTATACAGAAGGTTTAGGGTTTAGGGGATCTATGCAGAGGGTTTAGGGCTTAGTGGATCTATACAGAGGGTTCAGTAAGACTACTACAACTACCACCATCAGCACCAGCATCACCAGCACTGCTGCGGCTGCTTGCTGGTGCTGCTGCTGCTGCTGCTGCTCCTCCTCCTACTACTACTACTGCTGCTGCTGCTGCTGCTACTACTACTACTACTACTACTACTGCGACGACTACTGCAAGTACTACCACCACTACTGCTGCTACTATTACTAATGCTACAACTCGGCTGCTACTAGCAGCATGACAACAAGGTTCCGGCCTCAGAAAGCATCCCATGACTTTCAAATCTCAAGTACAAACCAGTGCTTTCAGCCCGAAGCAAAGGTCCAGTCAAGCAGCTCGCGACGATTTCAGCTCAGCTGAGCCAAGTGAAGTTCAACTCACACCTTTCGGCGTGGACATGCTTCCAGGCTCCAAACACTCCCGGGACATCCGACAGTGCCATGTGGAGCATACTGCACCGAGCTTTCAGGGTGATTAGTTCTTGGTACAGCCCTATGTCCAACCATATGAAACAGCAATTGATCGTGACATTTCGCCAAGAAACAGAATATGTCTTGAACCATCCAAACATTCTATTCAATCCTGGTGACTTAGTGAACTGAGTCTGGGCTTCAGAACTTTTCGCATTGTGGCATTGCAACATCGCCGAGGCACTCAGAAGGATTGAGGCACGACTGATACCGATGGGCTCCTTCTCCCATCACCCAGCCGAACCTCGCTAGTGCTCGAGATGGAGTCGGCACAAGGGGCATTAGGGCAGTCAGGCGCACACACGAATCAGAATTCGACAAGGAGCTTCTGCATTTTGCGCTGAATGGCTTCACCCGTAGCCTCTTCGTCACTCGGATCGCAGCAGTCTGTCCCAGCCGGTATCTCATTGCAGATCCATCTTTCGCCGGGGTCGCCTCATCAATCTGGCTTTCAAAGATTCGGAAAAATGACGGCTGAAATGTTAGACTAGGGTGTTGCCTGAATGAAGGTGCATGTAAATATGCTAACTTGCATAAACATACAAGGGTGCTCTAAGGAATAACTTCGCAGCTCTTCAGGCCCTGACAGTAGTTTGCCATGACAGCTTGCACTGATCACCTCGTTCTAAATCAGGCGATTCCTGGTGGTCGCACTTGCACTGACGCGTGCCAGTGGTCACAACAGTCACTCTGAATGTTCCCTGACCGAAACCTCCAACCCGAACCGAAAGCTTAGCGCGAGAATTCTCTTACAGAAAACGCACATGTTTTTAGTAGTCTTTCCTTCAGAGATTCAACCGACTGCATGCATAAAGTCCAGGACCTCGACAAAGACCAAGAAAACTACAGCGATACTCCCTAGATACAGTCACCGAAAAACTATGCCGCCACGGAGCTGTCGCAGAGACCACCCATAGCCAGAAACGAAGGCAACAGCGTGGGCGCATCCAGAGAAGAAGGCAAAGGATTTGCCGGCTACGGGTTAACATAGGGGCCACAACAATTATCATCGTACTATCATAATGATAGTCATACTAATAATCAGAATAATAATCATAATGTTCATTATATAGTTTAATAATAACAACAAGAATCTGTTTTTTTTTTCAGTGCTTTTCGTGTAGGTATAACAAGGTGCCCCAAGGAATGGTCGTGGTAATTATTCTGGCCCCCCTATATTGAAGGTTCGGACACGTGGCTTCCGAACGGTGAAACTACGGCAGCAGAGGTGCGGTTGTTCATCAACGGTCACCGTCAAACTGAATGTTTTTGTTATATTACCGCATCCGTTCTGATCCGTGATTTTCTGAACACCGAGATTGGGGTAGACGTATCATCCTATGTGCTGGCATTGACCGTTCCATGCGCCTGTAACTGTTCCTTGTAGAAGTCTTTAACATGATTGCTGTGCAGCCAGCAACATGGCGAGATTTTACCGGTAAGTCATGATGCGGCCCTGTCTGCCAAAACAGGATACTTGCGGTATGATTAAGAGATCTGTCATGTTTCTCAATAGCTTGGGCTCTTGGGCTTGTGCTTTGCTGGCGGAGCTCAGCCCACGTGCTCGGACGCCAGCAGCCAGGGGCAGCGTCAGAGCACCACAACGCGGCCTCGAACCTTGGTCCGTGGGCTTGACAAAAGCCCCTTACCGACGCAAGGTACAGGGTTTCGTCTTGTGGCGAACATCTTGCGTGAGACATAGTACAGTGAGCGACAACTCCATGCCCATGTATCGCTTGCACTGCTAGTATTACTGGCAAAAAGTTGCGAAAGTTTGGAAAGTAGCTGAACAAGATCCCGCAAGCCTAAGCCCGCAGAGTCTTACGCCGCAAATATCAAGCTAGCTTCAAAGCCCAGTCACGAACAGCCAGGGAATCCATTCCAGCATGGCTGTGTGCGGCTGGGGGTCGCGGATGACTGCTATGTCTAGCACAGAGCTGTGAGGCATGCAGGCCACAACTGACGCTCCTCCCAAACCGTAGCTAAGGCCGTAGCTGCTTCAGCCAACCTTGAGCGGTCAACGGACTTAGCACCTCTAGCCAAAACAACCTTAAACTTGATCCTGGCTAAAACCCCAGCCAAAAAACCAGGTTGGGATTTTTTTTGTCTACAGGGTTTAGGGTTTCTGGGCGTGGTTTTCAGGACTTGACTTTCTCGTGGTGTCTGCGATGCAGGTTTTAGCGTAGGAGCCTTATAGCTGTAAGTGCCCGATATTCGCAAGCCCAGGGCCCACATCTATATGCCGATTCAAGCTTCTACGTCGAGCCCGTCACCCCGGAACCTCAAACCCACTGTAGGAACCATGCAACCTAGAGCCCAATCCGTACAGTAACAGCCCGCAGCCCGAAAAGCCAAGCGTCTATACCAAGAATCTATACTGTTGTAGACGCCCTTGAAGTCTCCACACTCTGCCAGCCCCTGATCTCGGAACCACTCTGTTTTTTGCGAGCATTGGCGATGTTCAGAGGGCTTTGCCTCTTGCCACACAGGGCCGGGGGTGCTTCTGAAGTTTGGGAGGTCCTCCGGTTGCTTGCTGTCGCATGAAGCGCTTGTCAGGCTCAGGGTCTAAAACCGTCCGACAGGACGAAAACGAAAAGACTGTATGGCTCCCTAGTGGGATCAGAGCACTCCGGACTCGTAGTATAGATGAGCCTTTGCCAAAAGAAGCTGCATCCCAACCCCTCAAAGCCTGCAAAAACCCTAAGAGCATTTGCAAACCCGACAGTGGCAAACCCTAAACCCAGTGGCCGTCAGAGGTTTTTGGTCCCTTCTTTGGGGGAGGTCCTGGATTTCAGGGATTTTTTCGCCCGTTTTAGAGTCGAAGGTGGGGGTTTCCCTCTTTCCCAGACTCCTTTATAAGAAACGGTTTAGGGTTTAGGGTGAACTTCTGGGTAAAGCAATCCGCGGGAGCGGATTGCTTTTAAGATCCCCTACCTAAATCGCCTATAAGCCCTAAACCGTAGGACCTGTTCAAACGCAACTTCATCGGCACGGTCTCTGCAGGACTTCTCGGTTGGTCGAGAGCCTCGGTGGACTGACGATGGCTTAGGATGTCGGATTTCGGGGTTTCAGTTTTTCAGCTTGAGGCTTTAGGGTTTGAGTAACAGTTAGGCGGTGGTTGCAGCTTGGACTGTTCGAGGGCCTCAGCTGCTTCTCGAATGCCACGAGCTTGGCTTTAGGATTTAGGACTGCCCCTATTTCAACAGCACCGAGGCACGCAGAAGGATTGAGGAACAACTCCTTGATGGGCTCCATCTCCCACCACCCGGGCAAACCTCACTTCGGACTCACGCACCCTTCGATGTTGATGGTTTTCGAGATCAATCGGCCTTAGGGTAAGGGTCTAAATCAGCGAGTAGGGTATTTAGGCGCACGCCGTGGAATGCGACAAGGAGCTTCTGCAGAAAACCTCTGCATGTTGTGGAAAGTCTTCACCGGTAGCCTCTTCGACTCTGGAAACGCAACAGTCTGTCCCAGCCAGCATCTCTTTGCAGATGCTTCTTTCGCCAGGGTCGCCTCCTGATCAAATCTGGCTTTCATGGATGCGAGCAGGGAAGGGTGACGGCTGAAAAAATAGCCTAGGATGTTGGTTGAAAAGAAGGATACTCCCAGGAATAACTTCGCAACTCTTCACGCTCCTACAGTAGTTTGCAGTGACAGCTCGCGCCGACAACCTTGACGCCTGCAGTGGTGGCAAACCGTCACTGCGAATGTTCCCTGACCGAAACCTCCAACCGGAACCCCAAGCTTTGCGCGAAGCGGGAATGCCTACCTTCATCGGTTCAGCAGAACGCAAACAGAAACACCAGATTCTCAACAAAGACGAAGGTCATTACGGCGATACTCTGTAGATGTGGGCACAAGTCTAAGTATCGTCAGCAAACAGTTCTGCCGCCACGGAACTGTCCCAGAGTGCACCCATGGCCAGAGCCGTCGAAGGCACCAGCGTGGGCGCATCCAGTGGAGAAAGCCAAGGCTTAGCCGATGGGGGGGCTAGTACGGCTAATATAGGGGCCTCAATAATTCGAACAGGGTTGTGGGGTATGATATGTCGTAGTGTAGTTTTAAGCAAGAGCCACACAGGAACAGTATTGGAAATTCGTCAGGCCCCTATATTACAAGTTCGGAGTTCGGACACGTGGCTTCCGAACGGTGAAACTGTGGCAGCCTAGGTCCTGGCCCAGGTGTAGCGGTGAGACCTTCACGGTCACAGGAAGACTGAGAGTTTGACGGAATGCATCTCTCCCTAGGGCTCCAGTTACCTAAAGAATGGGTTCATGGGCTTCAGATTATGTGGCTGGTAACCTACTTACTATCTATCTATCTATCTATCTATATATATATAATATTATATATATATATAGAGGTAGCTGGAGCCCTAGGGTCTTCTGATTGCTGGTTTTAGGGCACCGAGCCCCGGGGGGAAGCCTATCTGCTGGCATTGACCGTTCGAGACGCGTAGAATTGTTCCTGTTATCCTGGGTTTAGGGTTTCGGGTTTCGGGTTTAGGGTTTAGGATTAACACCATGGCCGTGCAGTGACCAGCGCGCCGAACCTTAAGGGGTAAGTCATTATGCAGCTTTGTCTGCTACAGTTGATACTTACGATTTAGAGACCGGTCATGCTTTCTCAAGAATTTGGGCTGATGGGCATGGCGGAGCTCAGCCCGTGCTCGGATGCCAGCTGCCAGCATCGACTTCAGAGGACCACCACGCGGCCTCGAACCTTGGTGGCTCTGACGAAGTCCCTCGTCGAATAAGGTCTTAGTCTCGCACAAATCTAGTTGCTATGGGAGAATCCATGTATCCAAGCAGCCAGCGACAGCAGCTACAGAGTCAGCGCAAGCCTCTACAGAATCACCGAAAGCTTGGGAAAGTAGGAGAACAAGATCCCAGACCTTAACGCCGCAAACACCAAGCTAGCTTCACGGCCGAGTCACGAACAGCCAGGGAATCCATTCCAGCATGGCTGTGTGCGGTTGGGAGTCGCGGATGGCTGCTGTGTCTGCAAGAAAGCTGGCGGGGCATACAAGCTGCAATCGTCAGTTCTTGCGCCACCCCCCCCCCCCCCCCCCCATGTCAACTCCAACCCACAGTCCTATAAACACTAAACCCTAAACCCCAAACCCCAAAGTCTAAACCCTAAACCCCAAACCCCTAAACCCTATATGCCCCACAAACCATCCTGAACCTTGAGCTTAAGCCACATCGACAGATCGACCCCTAAACTCGAAAACAGCCATCTCGAACCCCAAAACGCCTAAATCGGTGTAGGGTTTAGGGTTTAGAGTCTCGAACCCCAAAAGCCTAAACTCCGCACCTCCAGCCAAAACAAGCTTAAACTTGTTCCTGGGCTTCAAACCCTCAGTTAGGATTTGGGGTTACAGGGTTTGGGGGCTTCAGGGGTGTAGTTTTCACGACTTTCTCGTGGTGTCTGGAATGGAGGTTTCAGCATCGGAGCCTGATCCCTGTAACTGCCCGATATCGCCCAGCTCGGGGCCGAGATCTGAATATTGGCGATTCAAGCTCCGACGTCGAGCACATCAGCCCCAAACCTCAAGCCCGCTGTAGGAACCCTGCAACCTACAACTGCAACTAATGTAGAGGCCTTATTAGGTCCCCCCAAACCCTATCTAATTATCAAGGCCCCTATGCTACACCCCGAACCCAGGCCATTGTGTTCGTCTCTTCGACGGCTCTGCACTCCGCAGGCCCCCTGTCTCGAAGCATCTCCGCTTTTTTGTTTTTGCGTACATTAGCGAAATGAAGAGGACTTTGCCTCGTGCCAGACATGGGGTTTTCCGAAAATAGTGAACCCTAATTACAGTACCCTAAATAGTAGGATCCTGATCATAAGGACCCCCAAAATAAGGTACCCCCCCTTATGTTCGGAAACTCCCACGTAGTACCCTTAAGGACCCCCAAGATAAGGGACCCCTTTTATTTTCCGGAAACTCCCACATGGCCAAAGGGTGCTTCTGAAAGTTTCAGGGGAGGTCCTCCGGCTTTGCCTGCTTCGAAGGGCTTGTATAAGGTTTAGGGCTAGGGTTCGCCGATCTGCCAAAGAGAACATTACCCAAAAGGGTTTAGGGAGTTTAGGGTTTAGGGGTTGGGCTTTTTAGAGTTTAGGGTTCAGAGTTTAGGGCTTAGGGTTTTAGGGAGAAGACTATTATGGTTCCCGTGGTTCAGTACTCTTGCTAGTACCTAATCTTAGACCCTTAAAACCTAAACCCTAAGACCCTTCAACAGTAGCCAATCCTAAAGCCGTGAACTCTAAACCCCCCCAACCCCGAACCCGAAACCCTATTCTCTGTGCCCTAAAAACCGAACCGACAAGCTGGCTGTCCTGTCTTCGGGGTCCATGTATTAAAGATTTTTGGCATTTAGGTGTCTATGTCAAGGTCCATCTTTCCCAAACTCCGGTTTAAGAGCAACCTCCTGCGTAAGCCAATCCTAAAGTTGATGTCTTTAAATAACATCCCTTGGCCCCAAACCCTAGAGCCAAACCCTCAAATGTTCCTAAACCCGCCTGTAATAATATAAGGGCCTTGGTAATTAGAATAGGGTTTTGGGGCCTATTATACTACAGTTATAATAAGGAACCTCTAAGATTACTCTAGGCAATTATTAGGGCCCTTATAGTATGCCCGACAAGTCCTTAACCACAGGACCTGCTCAAACTGCACTTCACTGGCGCAGTCTGTGCAGCACCTCTCGGTTGGTCTGGAGCCTCCAGTGGACCATCGCACGGTTTAGGGTTTAGGGTTCAGGGTTTAGGGTTGGAGGGGTGTCTGGTGGGTTTAGGGTTTAGGGATTAGGGTTTAGGGTTTCGGTGTCTGGTGGAGGACTTGGGATGGTTTCAAGGTTTCAGGGCTGGGTGTGCCGGGCTTTAGAGTTTCGGGCTTTAGGTTAAGACTGGTTTGGACCTTGGGGCCTGAGGTCAAGGAGAGTTGCCGCTTCGACTGTTTGAGGTTTTCCTGTTCTGTTTCTATGATTGTCACCAGCTTGTGTACTGGCTGACTTTCTTTCCCAGTACCTATTTCTGCTAGCTTCTACTTGCTACTACCAACTTCTACCCGCCACTACCTGCTACCACCTGCTCCCGCCTGCTACTACTCCTACTCCTAGTCCTACTTGTACTATAGTGCTATTGGCATCAACAAACACTTCTGCTGCGCTGCTCCTCCCTGCTGCTCGCATCTGTTGCCTCTTCTGCTGCTGCTACTAACTGCCAGTTGCTTGCGGGTCCTGCTCGAGTGTTGGAACTTGGCAAGCCCTGAAACCTGTTAGACTGTTAGTCTCCATCTTTCTCAGATCCTGGGATTCCCGGACGCGGTGCGCAGCTCCGTGTTCTCTCGTGTGGCCTGGCTGATCTGCTGCCTCCGCCAACACTCAACGCATCTGTGCTTTGAGGCTACAGCTAGTGTGGCACAGGATCTCATAATGAGAATAGAATTTAGAAACATCTGCACCAACATCGACGCCGACGCCGACCAGACAACGGCAGCAGCAGCAACAACAGCAACAACAGCATCAACAGCAACAACAGGAACACCAGCAACACCAACACCAACACCAACACCAACACCAATACCAACACCAACACCAACACCACCACCACCGCCAACACCATCACCAACACACCACCACCACACCACCACCACACCACCACCACCGCCACCACCACCACCAACAACACCACCACCACCACCACCACAACTAGCAGCAGCATCAGCATCAGCATCAGCATCAGCATCAGCAGCAGCAGCAGCAGCAGCGACGACGACGACGACTACAACGACGACGACGACGACCACGACGACGACGACCGCAACGGCAACGGCAACGGCAACAACAGCCGCAACAGCAACAGCAGCCGCAACACCAGCAACAGCAACAGCCACAGCAACAGCCACAGCAACAGCGGCAACAGCAGCAGCAGCAGCAGCAGCAGCAGCAACCGCAACCGCAACCGCAACCGCAACCGCAACCGCAACCGCAACCGCAACCGCAACAGCAAAAGCAACAGCAGCAGCAGCAGNNGCAGCAGCAACAGCAACAACAACACCTACTACTTGTTCTTCTACTTCTACACCAGTGCTGTTAACAGGGCCAACAAGACTGAGACTCGTGTTCGAATTATTCATCATCGTCAAAGCCAAGCCCGGCCAAGGTAGCAAAACACAACCAAGTACTTCGGTTCCTACTTGTGTCACGATGGTTCTGAGCATACATAGTGTTCTTCTTGCTGCCATCTGTGCAAAGCATGGCGAGGATAAGCCGAGCGTCCACCTCAACCCTAAAACCTCAGAGCTCTGAAACAGGGTTGAGGCGACGGGGTACACCGGGCGCGGGGTTAAGGTATCGCTGTTTGCGTTGATTTGCACCCGTTTGAGTCTCTCCACTCCAGCACTGGCGGCCAAACAAACCAAAAATCCGTGAAACTAAACTTCCACGCCGTCTGAAACTGCACAGGAGTAACAACAGTTGGCAAAGAAGCATCATATCATGTTAACGAAGTCTATCCCACGTCTTAAACTCCGAAAATGGTGAATAGACACAGCCCGGAGCCCCACTTGGGCGACCTCATTGCGNNTCCCGCAGGCTTCGCAACTGAGCCTTGGGGGCTAGGGATTTTCTGGGCGCGAGGTTTCGGGGTTCAGGATTTTGGGGGCTGAGAGGCTTTAGGGTTGCGATGCTTCAGGCTTCATAGTAGGTTTACCACACATTTAGACTCGATGTAGTCAGCTGTGGTGCATATACTGCTACTACTACGACGACGACG
>CAJNJA010006806.1:0-16617 GCA_905231915.1 Symbiodinium necroappetens
GACAAATAAAGACAACTTTAGACAAATAAAGACAAATTTTGCCAACGACATACAAAAATAAGGTTTTGGGCCTTTACTTGTAAACTCTCCATAATCTAAACCCCCTCAATCTAGACCGCCGCAACCGGTCAAGGACTTAAAGTGCCGCTATAGGGACACCCCTCTAATTATGCCTAGTATACTATATGGGTACATGGATCCCTTTTAAAGTGTTCTGTTGAAGATGAAACTCGAACTCGCTGTCGAGAAACTGGCCATGCGGATAAAATGGGGCATGAATAATTAGAACAAGGCTCTGGGTTATGTTATAGCATGGGTATAACTTGGGTTGTGCTATAGTAGCCTAATATCAATTTTGGGTTATGAGTACGTCTTCAGTATAACTAGGAACCCTGTGGAATAATGTTGGCACTTACTCAGGCTTCGACAGCAGGTCCGGATCTACCGGACCCAAGTCCTAAAGCGGCATTTAAAGCCTCCCTGAACTTGGTTGCTGAGTTCAGAAGCCAAAAAGCTTAAAGTGTACTCATTCAGCTACTAAGTGAACTTGACGAGAACTACATCCCAAGTCTAGCTGGCTCGGTATTTCGATTGCGACATCTCCAGACTTCAGACGAATCATCCAACCCTGCTGTGGTGCTCAGCACGTGTTCTGTGTTGCTGAGTTACGTACTGTATACTCAAGTATACTCTCTACATCTTACTAAATCAATCATCCGAAAACAGCCGCCAGAATAGCACAGTCTTAAAGACCCCTCGGTCGATTCAGAAAGATCTTGCTACAGCTGATCGAAAAGGAGCCTGATTTCTGCAAGGAGGACGACTGGAAGGCACACGCACCCAGCGTAGAGCAACTCCCAAGTATGTTCTGCTATTCAAGGCCGTTTTGACGGCCTGTCTTCGCACTGCCATGCAGGAGCATTGGGTGGGTTTTAGGGCGGCACCCTTCTACCATGAATCCCTACATGGTATATGGTCCTTGAACCCTCTTAGGGTTCATTTCGTCCTTAAGCTGGGTTTTACCATGGGATTTTCTGATCGTCCAGCCCAGTGATCTGAACCCTTTGCCCCAGCTGGAGGCTTGAAACCTCTCCCGTATCCCAAGCTTAAAGCCCTAAATCCTACAGTCCTGCCGCCTAAACCGTGACTCCTAAGCCCTAAACCCTAAGCCCTAAGTCCCAAACCCTAAATCCCCAAGCCCTAAACTTGTCCCTAAACCACCCAGAACCGCGAGCCTGGCTCGGGGGCTTTCGATCTCGACATTCCACCTACACGGCCCCAACCTCGGGAACAAACCGACCCTCATAAGTAGGGACCCTATACCGGGTTTAGGGGTTTAGGGTTTAGGGTTTCCTATACCCTTCTACGATGAATCCCTATAGAGTATATGAGTATATGAACCTTCAACCCTTTTTTGGGCTCCTGTCATCCTTAAAGCGAAATCAACCCCACCCTGCCAAAGCCCTGGCCTGTGCCCTGCTGATCCTTTACACTGAACATAAAGGGTTTTACGGTTTAGGGTTCTAGGGTTTAGGGTTTAGGGTTTGGGGAGTAGGGCTTTAGGGTTTAGGGTTTAAGGCTGCATGCACCTACATAGTATATACTTCAGCCTGAGAGTCCCCCTCACATGGAACACCTTTAAGACCGAAGTACATGGGTAGTTCCCTAAACTAGGGTCAGTTGCGCTGTCCTTTTTTAAGGGTGCCGCACAGCCTTGGGGACCTAAAAAGGAAGCCTAATTTACAGAACTACCCACATACTGGAAGTACGTGGAGCCTTAGGGCATGCGGGTGTTATCTTTTCAGCGCCTTCTTCCTCAAACACCAGTTCCACGACGTCTGTGACGGAATCAAAGCCTTCAGAGCTAATGTGTAAAGTAAACTGTCACAGCGTCCCCATAGGGTTATAGGGTTTGGGCAGGTACAAGTTCCAGCTAAAAAGCTTAGTTTTGGAGTCTGCTGACGAAACCGACACAGTTGCAGTCCCTCGTTCCCACTCTGCCTATTGTGGAGCACTGTCTGGAGCTCTATAAACCCCGAACCCTCTGTCGCATCTCCATCCGCAAACCATTTGCCCCGGAAACCATCAAGCCTCCGTCTCGCTGTGAATTCAAAACGGTGCTCCCGTCGTGAAACGTGCAGCTTGGCGTAGTTTTCATACCCTAAACCCTAAACCCCTTAACTCCTGCACCCTACACCCCTGAACCCCTAAACCTAAACCTAAACCCCAAACACCTAAACCCCTATAGCTTTTCGGGCTAAGACAAAGCTCCCCCGCTTCCCGGCCAGTCCGAGAACGGGGGTTCTTGGCTTGCCGAGCCCCTAGGGTTTAGGGTTTGGGGTTTAGGGGTTATAGGCTAGGGTTTAGGGGTTTAGGGGTGTGGGGAGACTCATATTAGGGTTTGGGGTTTGGGGTTTATGCTTGAGGGTTTTGGGGCAGCAGATGATCCCAATCGGACATTCCGAAGGCTTCTTTGAAGGCATACAATGTAGAAGCCTGAAAAAAGCAATGTAGGCGCCTTAATTAATAATTAGAATAGGGTTTGGGAGCCAGAATACTTTAAGTATTATACGGAACCCCCAGAATAGTATTGGTAATTATCTAGGGCCCTATATTATCCTCTTAATATCCCATATTAAGCTTAAGCCATGTGATTGCAGTACGATACCCTCAAGCCGTGCGCTACCCTGAAGCCTAAACCCTAAACCGCTAGTTGGTAAAGCCTCGGTATTGCTACGAAGTTTCGCCGTAGACGAACAGCCCCGGTCACACAGAAAGCAATGAAGCGACGTTGCCATAAGTGATGGGTTGGAAGACTGTTATTACAGTATACTTGACTTACTAGTAACTACTATTGTCCGCATTGAGGGTTTTGTTGATCTGATCCCCCTTCTTCTTATTATCACTAGTCTTACTGCTCGCAAAACTCCCATAACCCTTATTCCTCTCCTTGCTCGACTCTTACTACCATTACTCCTGAACTACTGCTCATGTCTCTCCTGTTATTTCGTACCTGTCAACCAAGAAAACGTACCGCACCGTACCCTACCTACCTGCTGTACCTACTCACCCACCCACCCACCCACCGACCGACCGACCGACCTACCTACCTGCATACATACATACATGCGTTCATACATACATACATACATACATACATACATATATACATATATATATAATATATATATATATATGCATACATATGTATGGGAAGAAGAGCGGCACAGAATAACAGACTTGAGTAGCTGTTGTTTGAAAGCTTGGTGGGACGCCAAGCTGCCAAGTGCTGTGCGCCACTCTTGCTGATGGCTGCACCAGCCCTGCATACTCAGCGCGTGACCTTCCTGAAAACATAAACTCTAAAGCACTGAAGTTAGCCGAAACCCATCATAAACCCTCAACCCCAACACCACAAACCCTCCACATTCCTACTAAAAACCCCCCTGACTACATCAAGACCAGCCAGGTAGAAAAAAAAAAAACTGAGACCTAGAAGCCCTCATCAGCATAGTATGCTCCTGTAGTGGCACTGGGGGGTGCTTAGGGCCTAGGGCTTAGGGTTGGTCCTGTAGAAGAGGGAGACCGGCTGCCTGTCGACACGAGCCGCTGACATGGGTCTTGGTTCAGGATCTCTCAAGATACTGTTGCTGGGGGGGCCTCGGGGCCTAAATAAATTCAAGGGATTGCAGTGCATTCTGCAACTAGAGTAGGAACCCTGAAGGAGTACTATTGGTGATGATGCAGGCTTCTCTTAGTTGCTGAGTTCATAAGCCAAACAAAGTGTACACTATCAGTTTCATAACGGGTCATGTATTGTCCCAAAAAGTTTAGAGTGTACTCATTCAGCTACTAAGAATGCCGCCCTGCTGCTGCTGCTGCTGCTGCTGCAGAGACGCAGCTGCTGAATAGTGATGTGATGATACACATGCGGCCAAAAGCAACATGATGCTGACCTTGGCCCGCCCGCAACCCCAGTCCAGTTGGAACGCACCAACACCAAGGAATCAGGCACGAAGTCAACATGTCCTCAACCCTAAACCCTACACCCGTAAACCCTAAACCCCCAACCCCAACACCCTAAGACCCTAAACCCGAGACCCGTACAGCCTGAGCCGCTAGACCTGTGGCTTCATCTGTTGACTTAGAGGCTTTAGGAGTAAATCCTAACTAGCTGGGTTTGGGTTTAAGGTTTAGGGTCAGGAGTTAGGATTATGGGGTCCCTTGGGGGTTTAGACCTTCTAAATAAGGGCTCTCTTAAGAGAGCCATAGGTGGGGATAAGAAGGGTCACCTTTAAAGGGGTCTCCCCAAAAAACTTCTTAGGAAGCTTAAAGTCGGTCGTCAACTAAGGACCTGAGATTTAGGTTCATCGCGCTCAGGGTTTCAGGTGCTTTAGTTGTTAGGGTTTAGGGTTTAGGGGTTTAGGGGTTTAGGGGTTTAGGGTTTAGGGGCTCAGGGTTTCAGGTGCTTTAGTTGCTAGGGTTTAGGGTTTAGGGGTTTAGGGTTTAGGGGCTCACGGTTTCAGGTGCTTTAGTTGTTAGGGTTTAGGGTTTAGGGGTTTAGGGGTTTAGGGGTTTTGGGTTTAGGGGCTCAGGGTTTCAGGTGCTTTAGTTGTTAGGGTTTAGGGTTCAGAGGTTTAGGGGTTTAGGGTTGAGGGGCTCGGGGTTGCAGGTGCTTTAGTTGTTAGGGTTTAGGGTTTAGGGGTTTAGGGGTTTAGGGGTTTAGGGGCTCAGGGTTTCAGGTGCTTTAGTTGTTAGGGTTTAGGGTTTAGGGGTTTAGGGGTTTAGGGGTTAGGGGTTTAGGGGTTTAGGGTTTCAGGTGTTTTAGTTGTTGGGTTTAACAAGGGCTTTATCTTCGCTTCAGGATTCTTACAAACAAACTGCTTGGGCGAATAAAGAAGACTCGATTGACATGCTCTGCATGATGTGGCGACCAAAATAATTACCCGAATTACACCACTAAAGAAGCCATGATAATGAAAGCGCCCCTCACTGATGCTACTGACAACATGCATTGTGTCGACAAACCTCTGCCGGTCGGCTCACAAAACGGTCGGCTCTCACCATCATCTGTGCAGCTTGGGCAGCTATGTGTTTCACAGCACCCATCCTGGCGATTGGGGAGCTCGATTTCGGCTTGACACACGCAGCTTCTCTTTTCCGCTTGGTCTTACAATCCTTAGGTTGGATTTACCTGTAACTCCCTTTACCTACAGTTTAGCAGCCATCACCCCTTGATTAGTAGGTAGAACTGTAGAACCCATAACACTGTAGGTACCAGGTAGAGCTTAGGTTTTAAGGCTTAGAGTGATACTATGATGAATATGCAAAACCAAGTTCAACACGCCAAGGCCGTGCCTGTCGCTCTGAAGTCCACCGAAGACAAGACTGCAAAAGGGGGGGGGGGGTGGTTCAGGGTTTGGGGTTGTGGGCTTGGGATTTAGGGTTTATTGGGGTTTGAGGTTTAGGATTTGGGGCTTAGGGTTTAGCTTCTGGGCCCTATCAGCTGCGACTCTCGCGAGCCTCACAGCCGATTAGCGCGGGTCGAATCTTTCACGAACCCTGACCCACGACTGCACTCCCACTCCCCTGAATCCTAAACTCGAACACCTAATGCCGATTCCTATAACCCCAAACCCCAAAGCCAAATCTAAATCCCTACCTCTAGCCATAGAAGCCGACCTCCTCAGGGTTCCTTACTATGATTTCCTTACACAACTCCTTCATAAACCAACGGCAGGTTTTTCCGCGCCAGAGGTAACCAATCCTAAACAAAAAAATCCCTGGCAACTGAAGCTCCGAGCCCTGATCCTTGAGGCTCCTATGTGGGCAAGACCTACTTTAGGGGCCCTAATAATTAGACAAGTGTTGGGGGTATATATTTTTTTAACACTGTACTTGGTATATAGGGACTTCTAGGAGGATACTTGTAGACAGGGTGACGGCTACATGAAATTTGAAAAGCAACTTGGGGACTGCAAGGAGATACTATTACTAATCACTCCTATCTCCAATGCTACCACCCCTGAAACGGTGCTCCTGCGACGGATAACAGGAGCCTCAGCAGTGGACAGCTCTTGAGAGGCTGTTCTCTTAAGGGTTTAGGGTGTAGGGCTTAGAGATTAAAACCCGCACCCAAAATGACATGTGTGTGTCGGCACTTCGGATTTTTTCGCAATCCTTCTACAAGGCTTCATATGAGGGCTCTTTCGAACAGTTCCTTTGCACCTAAACATAGCAGACCACGGAGAGTCATTTTATTTCAGCAGCTGAAGGTTCCAGTGTTCAGGAAACTCCTGGCTAGGGTTTAGGGTTTGGGTTTGGGGTTTAGGGTTTAGGGTTTGGGGAGGTTCCGCTCAAAATGTAAGGGCCGTCATGGTTACAATTGTGTTCTTGCTTTAAGTAAAGGGCTCTCATGAGAGCTTTGTAGGGTTTTTCAACGCGGGCCCAATGCAGCGGCCTTAATCATCACAATGTGGGCTTGAGGTATATATTTAGAATTATGGGACTATAAACCCCCCTAAACTGTGAAACCCTAAACCCAAACCCTAAACCCTAAAACCCTATGATTCTCGTTTCGAAGGAATCCCCCCGACATGTGAAGCCCTTGCTCCCAAGCTTCGAAAATCCTACAGATAAGTAAGCTCGTGGTTTTGGGGTTTTAGGGTTCAGGGTTTAGGGTTTTAGGGTTTTAGGGTTTTAGGGTTTTAGGGCAGTAGTCGGGTGTTGCCCTACTCTTGACAGTCTACAAAAGGGCTCATACTAAGGGCTCTATATACGTAATCAGATTAAAAAAAATATCCAACTGTTACCCTATGCTTCCAAGGACCTTATAGTTAGGGCCCTAGACCTCTTAAGGACCCAATAACTAGGTCCCTGGAAGCCTAGGGTTACAGAATGGGGGCAGTACTCATTTAGGGTTTAGGATCCTCAGGGCCTACTTAAGGCATCCTAGCAGTCCTGGAGACGTTTCTTCCCTGATCTGAAACATAGCCACTTGCTCTAGGGGCTGTAAAAAACGAGAACGGGCTTTCTTTCAGCGTTCCTGTAAGGGTTCGTTCCCGGGATCTACAAGGGTTACTAAGTTACACATAGGGTTCTGTATGGGTTTTAGGGGTCTCAGTACTCAGAAGTGGGTTTCGGGGTATATGTAGTCTGCACCCATCATCCTCCGCATGCACCCGAAAGACCGAAATCGAAAGCTTGCTTTGTTGATGTGGAACCGCCAGCTAAAACCACTGAGAATCTCCAAATTTGTCGTCCTAAACCCAGAGCCTAAAGCCGTAAACCCACAAGAACCCCAGCTCGAGATTTCCGTAGCGAAGTGAAACGTGGCTCCCTTCTTCTCAGTGTCGGGCCAAGGTGTGAGTGAGAGCGGCGCGGCATCAGCCGTCGCAACTCGGCCGACTTGAACTCTTGCGTTTGGGGTTTGGGCTTAGGGGTTTAGGGTTTTAGGATTTAGGTTTAGGGTTTGGGTAAGTTTAAGGTGGAATATCCTCGGATACTATTAAGGTGTCAGGGATCCCTTTAGCCTTCAAGATATTTGCTCGGCCATGGAATCTCTAGTAGTCTAGCCGCTAGGCACGTTGATGAGAGTTCAGGGCTGGTTTTGGAAGACTTCATCGTCTGCTTTCTGGGTGTTCTGGGTTAAACTCTAAAGCCTTAAACCCGAAATGTGAAATCCCTAACCCAGAAAGCCCAAACCCTAAATCCTCAACACCCAAAATTTAAACAAAGCCTCAACCCCTGAACCCTCAAACCCAAACCCTAAACCCTGAACCTTCACTTCCGATTCAAGGCGATGCCGAGCCTCAACCTCGAAGCCATCTCGAAGCCCTAAACCCTCAGCCCTAACTTCGGTTTTCCAGGGTTACAGGGTTCAGAGTTTAGCGTTTCAGGATTCTGGCTTCTTGTGAAAAGGGATTTCGTTTAATTTCCCATGATAAGGAACCCCCTATGATTTACTATAGATCCCTATGATGGTCACTTGAATTCAGTTCCTTGACAAGAACCCAGGATTTGTAGCTTTAAGGGTCAGGCCAGGCAGAGCCCAGGGCAGAGGGTTTGAGGAAGCTCTACCGGGTTACCTAGACCCTGAAATGTAGAACTTTTTATTGGATGACTTACTTCATGGTTACCCATAGATAGGCCCCTAAGTAGTTCTTCTTTGTGGTTTACATTTAGAATCCTATAAGGCAATCCCAAAAAGGAACTACTAAGGAGCCTATGGGAAGGGCCCTATGAGAAGACTCTAAGGTAACCAAACAAAGGCTCAGGAGTTTAATTTAAGTTACCACAATAGGGATCTATAATAAACTATGGGGGGGTTCCTTATTATGGCAACTTAAGTTACATCCCCTACATTTATTCATGGTTTCGGGCTTGACGCTAAAACCCTAGACTCTAAACTTTGGGGGCTTTTCGGGCCCCGACGCTTTATGTCTAGGTGCCTGCATCGGACAGACTGCATAGCAAGGGTGCCCTTAAAAATCCACATCGGTTGATTTTCGGTTCAAGGTTTAGTTTAGTGTTGCGGTTTCGGTTTGGGTTTAGGGTTGGATTTCGGGTTTAGGGCGGGAAGTCTGGTTTAGCGCGGGCAATCCTGATGCCTGAACACCCTGGCATGAAAAGTGCGGTCCTTTCTCCCAGAACTCACCCAGAGTTCGCGCTCCGGCGAAAAATGAAGCCCAATCGGCTGTACCTTTCGCAAGAACCCCGTAAAAATGTATTGTGAAAACCCACACCCAAAGGTAACACATTCCCTTTCGACCACAAGCCTGAATCCCAAATCCCCAACCCTAAACTGGGTTCTTGTTAAGGAATTTTAGTTTAAGTTACCATAATTGGACCATAATAATTTAAAAATAGGGATCTATAGTATAGTAAATAGTAGGGTTTCCTTATTATGGTAACTTAAATTAAGTATAAATCCCTAAACAAGAACCCAGTAAGCGCTCACCACAAACAACCGGGCCTGCTCCTCGGTAGTCAGGCCTGCGCAACATGAAGCAAAGGACCCGGGTCGTGAGCCGTGGCCGTTTGCACGGCGGTGTCTCTTTGTATAAACAGAAAACCAGCTAAGGACAACCAATCGATCACTCTTGGAAATATGCTCTATGCATATGTGCATATACATGCACACATACATGTTATTTATACACACATATATATATATATATACATATATATACATATATATATATCATATATCATATCTATTTATATATGTGTAAGTGTGTACAACAAGAACTGCAGAGCCATCTTGATAATTGTCGAGCTGTTGCTGGTGGGAGGGCCCAAAGCGATGCAGAGCCTGCCTGCATTCTCTGCGCAATTGCTTCATCAAAAAAAAAGGAGCTACAATGGAAACTAGAGGTGGGGCGTGTCCGAAAATGGCCACATCACTGCCACAACCGAGCTTAAAGCGCGAACACTGGCAACCACGTACACACACTCAAACCCCGGCCCTAAACCCTGAAACTCGAAAACATGGGTGAGAGCAGGTCGTGTGTCGCGTGCATTCCCTGGCCTTCGAGCTGATTGTGATAGTAACTAACTATTAATCTTTTTGCTGTTCTACCTATTATAACTATTAGAAAACTGTAAGTACTAGTACGTACTGTTTTTTTGTTACTCTTATTCTTTTGGACTTACTACCAGTTTTCTTCTTGTTGCTATCACACTTTTTGTCGTTACGAGTACAGAGAATACTGTTGTTAGGACTACTATTATCACTATTGTGGTACCCCTTATAATTATATATGAAGGAATATACCGAACACTATAAGGGGCTTCATACCATGATTTAAGCTATATTCCTTGATTAAGGGGTATGGGGCTCTCTGGGAGTAATACCCGCAACCAAAAGCAGACCTGGAGCTGGTTGTGTCCGGCTGGAACCTGTAGCCGGCGAATCAGTTCGCACTAGTTTGGGGTTCGGGGTTCAGGGCTTAGAGATCGCAATTTAGGGCCTCAAATACCTACATAGCAGGTTTACTATAACATACGATAACACTGAACACAAAGCTCGGGCAAAACGCCCTAGAGCTCATCTCGATTTAACTACTCGTGTAGGCGGTTTATGGCTCAAACCTTTATACAGGTTGCAATCTAAGGGCACCGTTGAGGTCGTGGAAGACACATCCGTTCGAACGTGCAGCAAACCATGACCAGTCGCAAGAAGTAAAGACACTTCACAGATCTACACGATCACCTTCTAAGGAAAATCACCCGAAGTACCTCACGCCCAGCAGAACCCAACACCGTCGTAACAAAAAGCCGATGGTCCGATTCGACTTCGGTAGCCAGGACTAAGGGAACGAACTTGCGCGCAGTGTGAGTCTTGTGGCCTCATTCTTACTTTGGTAGTACGGCTGTAGTGCTTAGGCTTTGCTTAGGGCTTCTAGGCTTTGAACCCACGACCCTGCCACAAATGCCTGAGAATAACAGGGTCCTTGCTGTGAAGGAAAAGACAAGACTGCTAGTTTGAACAACTCCCGCATGATCAAACCTCCTAAACCCTATACCTAAACCCTAAACCCTATAAACCCTAAACCCCATAAACCCTAAACCTTACAAACCCTAAACCCTAAACCTTATAAACCCGAAGCCCTGAGCCCGGAAACCCTAAACTTTGGTGCAGGGATTGAGGGCCTGAGCCGATCCTGAGGCATCAGCACAACAATCCCAGTTGGATCGCACTGCGTCTCCTGGTTGACCCACCAGAAATGTCCCTGACCAGGCCAGAAGATGCAAAACAACGAAAAAGGTACCCTAAACCCATCGGGTCTTGTTGAGAAAACTTGTCGGACTCTAAGCCAAGCAGGAGGGTTGCGGTGCTTAGGGTGGAAGTTGGTATTGTCCACAAACACGCCAATCAGCCCAAGCCAGAGACCTTGGCTGCTGCTTGGGTTGGGAGTGGATGGCTCGTAGTCGTAGCTAACCCAATAGGTGTAGGTACCGATTTGGTAGAAATATTGGTTCAGAAATTGTTCGACTAGAGCGGCAAGTAAACCCTTTGCGTAGTTAAGATATTGGCCATGTCCAGGCGGCATTTGTGCTGCTTTTGGCAATATCTTTGTGGAGGAGAGACCCCCAAAGATACCAATACCCTAACTGAAAACGACCGGTAAGAGGCTTCCCTCCCTCCTTCCCTAAAGCCTAAACCTCAACCAGGACTCATGAACACCTTACACCCCGCGATGATCCGTGAGGGAATTCTGTGTACATCGCGTCGGGTCGACGCAGCACCCGATGCGACAAACGGTGATCTCTTCGCAACTATCCCTGTAATTCGCGCACGTTAGGGTTTAGGTTTAGGGTTCAGGGATATTTAAAGTTAAGGTGTACCTGGACCCCAAAGAACCTACCTTTTCAAGGAGTGTAGGGCCTGGGGTTCGGGCTTGTTTCAACAGACCGCCAGTCAGTTCAAACATGTCTCATTTTCCGGGTTCATTTTCTTGCAGGCAGAATCAAGCTTTAGGGCTCGGCAATGGATCTGTAGACTGCAAGACCAGGACAGCCATTGAATTCAGATCGCTGCTCAACAGTCTAATGGATAGATAGCGATAAAATAAGCTTTGGAAGTAGGTCTTGCTGTGCTGTAAGAAGGAACCCTCAAGGATGATCATACGGCTGATGATGTAAGTCCTGCATTGCCCAAACAAGGAATATACCATCATTCCCATAGTTCAGGGTCCTCTAGTTCAGGGTGCTTAAGGTACTGCAGGATTAATGTCCTCAACAGTATTGGTAATTGCTCATGCTTCTATATTGGTGGTGCAGGTCTGTACACCCCTGTTTCCATGTCCCAATCGACCCCAGCCCAAAAAAACCCTGAACCCAGATTTCGTGAACTCGAAACCCTTCACGCCCTGAGCCCACCTTGTGCTTGTTGTAGCAGTAATAGCCTCGCAAGTTGGCACCATGGAAGTGTAGGAGAAAGACTTTGGGTTGTGGGATAGGACGAAGATGACACCATGGTACTTTCGGAGGGAGAAGCCAGTGAACATGAATCAGGCGGTTTTGGGTATAGCGTTGAGGGAACCCTAAACCCTACAGCTGTGACGATATCTGACATCTTCCAGGCCCGACATGGGGAGTTGTGTCAGGGTTTGGGGTGTAGGGTCTGGGGGTTTAGGGTTTGGGGTGTAGGGTTAAAGGTCAGCCAAGTGGCTATTGCGAGATCTGATCAGTTCAGAGAACGTTAACCTGCACTCCATCAGAAACTCTCATGCCAACTACTTAGAAGCTCATGGGACTTAGTAACTGGGGTGATATAGAAGGTAACTACAACTGAAATTACTTATGACTCTAATTAAGGAACTTATAACCTTACTTACTGAGTCCCATGATCCTCCAACTACAGCTTGCAACTGTCGCTCTCCAAATGCACAACGCATGCTCACTCTAGGCTCTGTACATAGGCCCAAAACCAACATGATTCAATCCCTGGGCACCAAGCCTATGCGTCTGATTTTCCGTACTGCGAGGCTTACAACAGGTAGCAATGCAAAGGACGAGGCACATCCTTGTATATGGGGACGAAATGAACCCCAAAAGGGTTTAAGGTTCACATACCATATAAAAGGATTCATACTATAAACCCTAAACCTTAAACCCTGAACATTAAGCCCCTAAACCCCAAATCCTTAAAGGGTAAAGGACCCCATACTTTCAAGGGCCATTCGGTCCTTAAGGATGAGGCCGCTGTGCTCTAAGCCGACATGCTCGGCCTTAACGACTAGAACTTAAGGCTTGCAGGGGACTCATAGTAAAGAAGGTTATTTAAGTACCTTTCTTATTCAAAACACAGGCCGAAGCTCTTGGCAGGTTCGAGCGACTCCGGGTCGGCCCTCATTGCGACAATCCATTGCGGAGACACAGCGACCGCCTTCGGAGTACCGCCGTGCAAGTTCACGGTACTTGTCGGAGTAGTTTAGCGCCGGGACATCGTAGAGAGGACCTCCTGGACCTTCTTCCTCTGCCGTGTTGGCGCGGGATACAAAGAACTGCTCTATCCTCTCGATGCGCATGTTCTTGAGACCAGGGCGCAACCTATGTTGATGCCAAGGTTCATGCGGCTGGGAGCCAAGGCAGCTACCCGGCTGACAGTAATCTGGGGCGCCCCTCCACGCAGCCTGCACTTCACCGTCTGCGACGACCAGGTAGTGGGCTTTAAGCGCCTCCACGGCATCGTCTTCGCCCACACCCAGAGAGCCCAATACCCCTTAATTAATTAAGGATTTTGCCTTAAATTATAGGGCCCTTTATATGAAGATTTAAGGTATATTCCTGATTTAATGGATATTGGGTTCTCTGGGCATCTCTCAGGCACGTGAGGAGCCGCTGCCGCAGGAACGAGAAAACAGCCGCTGGGACAACGCGGGTGGCACCTGAGCCTCCTGATTACCTGTGTTTTACGAAATGACGGGATTTACCCCAACTTAAAAACTTAGATGTAAAATGACCTATAAGTCTTGACCTAAAACAAAGCCCGAAAAGGCAAGAATCAACAAGAAAAGCAGAGAAACAGCACACACGATGCATAAGGACGAAAAAAAGACATAACCCGCACACTGCACAGGTAAATCTTCTCAGCTGAGTGTTGTTCATGGGATTTCTTGTGGGCTAGGTGAGATTAGCAAGCGGTTTTATATGAGATATCCTTGTATGTGCACAAGAAACTGTCTTCTACACTAGATATAACTATAGTTACCTTATTTATAACTCTAGTTGTAAGTACCTCAATTGGAGTCATAAACAGTTATAACTATAGCTGATAGCTATTATCACCCTAATTACTAACTCCCATGATCCTCTAAGTGGGCGTTGGCTGTACTACACCTTTAGACTTTGGTGGGAACCCAAAGGAGCTGTGTATGCAGATCTTTTCATCAAGAGCTCTCCCAAAACCGAAGAACCCAAACCCAAACCCGAAGCTCGAAACCCTAACGCCCTAAACTCCGAAGGGCTCTCCCATAACCGAAGAACCCAAACCCAAACCCCAAACGCCCTGAACCCTGAAGGACTCTCCCAAAACCGAAGCCACAGGGCCGAGGGTTTGGTAGCGCTTTTGGCATGCCGGACTGCACCTTGCTGCACACGGCTCTTCTAGGGGTGTCTGGCCAGAACTTCCTAAATCCATGAATTAAGGAGTATACATGAAATTATTGGAAGGATCCCAAACATGAGTTGAGATCTATATATTCCTTAATTATAAGGAATACGCATGGAATTATAGGGGAGATCCCTAATAGGCTTTGAGGTATCTATTCCAAAAGTGATAGGATATTGGGAAGGGCTGGGTGGCTTAGGCTTCCGATGTTCTTCGGGCGCGGGGGGTTTAGAATTTAGGGTGTGGAGCCTTCGATGCTTATATAAGGGGCTTAACTTAAGGGGAAAAGGGCTTAGGGAGTGCTTAGGGGTTTAGGCTTTATGGATTTAGGTTTTAGGGCTTGGGGTTTAGGGTGTGGGCTGTTGCGGCTTCTCTTCTGATGGCAAATTTCTGCGGAAGCACCTGCACGCCACTAATCGCTAAACCCTAAATCCCTACAGTGAACCCCAGAAACTCTGGAAACCGGATTAAGGACAATTAGTGCTGGGGTTCCTGTTGCATTACTCTTAAGGCTTAAGGATTGAGGCTATTGGTTTCCAACTTTTGGGCCTTTACTGTAAACCCTAAACCGCCAAACCCTGCTGTCTGCGGCTTTAGAGCTGACATTCCGGACGCAAGCCTAAGCGAGCCGCTGCGGCTGAAGTTCTTCTGGCGAGAGCTGTAGCAATGGGAAATGTGGTGTTGGAGTGTATCAGGGAAGTTCCCTATCAGGGTCCCGTTTTAAGTCCCCAATGTAGTACGGCATCCTTATGGAAAGGGCCCTAAAAGGGGACCGGAATTTGGAGAACTACCCACACAGCAACCTGTAGGCTTCTAGTACAGTGGCCTTAAGACTGAGAATAGGATAGAATACGGTTTAGGAGTTTAGGGTATGAGAATAGGATAGAACAAGGTATTGGGGTATCCTATACTAGATTTCCAACAAGGAACCCCACAGAATGGTAGTGGTAACTATTCTTGAGCCCAGATATTACAAGACTGCGTTGAAGACAAGCCCTGCAGACTATCAAAACTCGACCACTAAGCTAATCGTAGTTGCTGAGTTCATAAACATAAAACAGTGTACACTTTCAGTTCTATAAGGGCTCATATTCTCCCAAAAAGTTTAAAGTGTAGAAATTCAGCTACTAAGTAATGGCTAAGCTCTAATTAACCCCTCAAGCCCTTTCCGGCAGGACCCCGCCCAGCAAACACGAATGGGAGTCTCCTAAATACCCTTAATTAAAGCAATCTTGAGCTCCTACGCCCTAGATCCGGAGATCTAAGCCTGAACCCGAAACCCCAAACGCCGATGGTATGATCCGTTGCGGCGTCATTTCAACAGGTTTCGTGCAACAAGGAGGCTCAAAGGCGGTATGCCGACGAGGTATGCGGTTCGGGCCAAAATAGCTCCGAAGTACCACTCTAGTCTATACTGCTAAGCCCAACATATCTGCTAAGCGCCAATAACTGCCAGTAGAGTCCATACTTTTTAGCCAACATGCCTACGACATGGGTATGGAAGCCAGCCTAAAACCTCTAGTCAGAACAGGCTGCCCACTTGGACTCTTGGGCATGCTTAGAAGCCCCTAGCATCGACTTGAACTACCATGTGACGGTGCCCGGGAGCAGCGCGGAAAGCGATTCCGATCGAAGCCCGCCAAGAAGCAGCCCTCTGGCCTTGGTGGTTCTCGCTTTACCCGGAGGGTCCTAAGTACTTCTATGGGGGCTACTTGCCAGAACCAGAATAGCAATTCCTATCAAGGAAACCCTACATTCTACCAAATAGGTAGGTACCTAGGATCCTCTGGGGGAGGGTGGTGAAGGGCTTACAGGGCCAGGCTTAGGGAAGGGTTTCGGGCTCTACTTAGGACCCTTTGGGAAGCACTGGTGCAGGGTGTAGGGCTCAGGGTTCGAGGTTCCGAGGTGGGATCTCGCTGGATTCGGGGCTCATGACCCAGCCCTACTCTGTAAACCTCTAAACGCTAAACCCTAAACCCTATAAGCCCTATAAGCCCTATAAACCCTATAAACCCTATAAGCCCTATAAACCCTATAAACCCTAAACCCTATAAACCCTAAAGCCCCTAAAGCCCTCAACCCATGGCCCTATGGACTTCTGGATCCCTTAAGAACACCCCTTTCGACTCCCACAAAAAAAGCCGTAAGAGGAGCGCAAAGCCGTGCAAAACCCTAAACCCTAGAGCTCCAAGTATACAAATAGCACCTACTTTGGGGTCTAAAGTCTGTGAATAGTACCTACTTTGGGCTATTTGGAGCCCCAGGGAAAGCTCCTAAAAGTCTAAAGTCTAAACTAAACCCCTCAACGCTGTTAGAGCCCTGAAAGAGGCCCAACAACCCTAAAACCCCTACTAAAGCCCGAAACCCGAAATCCCTAAACCTTCTCTCTGACCGAGACACTCCGCGGGCTCCAACTCACAGCAGTACATGTTGTCTGGCTCGTTCTCACAGTCGACCTAGAGGCTTGTTAGGGCTTAGGGCCTAGGGGTTTAGGAGTTTAG
>CAJNJA010006807.1:0-16616 GCA_905231915.1 Symbiodinium necroappetens
GGTCTTGAAGACGTACGAAAACAAGCAATGGGACATTGTCGACTTGGGACAGAGGGGGGCATTTCGTCGTGGCACATTCAACAACTCCCACCTGCCGACCTTGACGACCAACTCCGCGAAGCTGTACAGCAAGGTCTAATTTTAATAGTTAATATTAATGTAATAATAACAATTATAACAATAATAACGTGCCGTTCTGTTCTGAATGGAGTCATGGCTTTTGTGGCGTCATGCTATTTCCGATGCAGGCCAAGAGGCGGTTCATGACTGAGGACGAAATGTTTCAATCCCATGTCTTGGCCACAAAGGCGGACCAGGCCAGGTGCGGCAGCCCGGTCTTGGCAAGGTCTCACCTGTCTAGGTCTTCTGCCATAATGCTTGCGGGGAATGCGATGAACGTCCCGTGTGTTGGGGCTACTCTCCTGGCAGCGATTATGGCCTTGGAGAGGGTCTAGACTTTCGACTTTGAGGCCGTGCAGCACAAACGCAGAGAGGAAAAGTCCATTTATCTTTGACGTTTTGAGCAAGCTTGCATGCTGTAAATTGGTGTGCCAAGTGCTTGCTGGTCCTAGGCCCGACCGATTGGGATGGACATCTGGTCGGGGGCTTGGACGGGCATAGATTCTCATGTGCTGCGTCGAAGCTGTTTGTGGCACCAGGGCTTCAATGTTCCCTAGGTCTGCCTCGGTCTTTCCTTGCTCACTCGAGGCCGCGGGTTTCGTTGTAGTTCTTACTATCTCAGGACTTGTCGATCCTTCTCCTTCAATGTCTGACTGTCTGCCAGGCACAAGTGAGCGTTGCTGTGTTGCCGCTGTGACTGCCCCCGACAGAAAATGCAGGTAAAAAGTGAGCGTTGCTGCTGTGTTGCCGCTGTGACTGCCCCCCCACAGAAATCACTATTACAAAAAAGATTTTTCAGCCCAGTCCAAAGGGCCACCCAGATAAGGCTCCTACGATTCAGGGTGCTATATTAGGGTCCCCTATTTTCGGAAACCCCCACTTACGAAACCCGATGCCGCAAAGTAGCTTGGTTTTGACGGTTTGTTATAAGGGTTCTACAGGGGTGTAGACTTAGACTACAATTGATGAATCTTGTCCCCAATGCCATCCTCATTTGGGCTTCGAGGCGCATAATTAGAATTCCATGAGGGTATTGTAGATATGCTACACTTCTGTCATAACCCCTGCAATGTATGGACCTGCATCATCAGTATTTGCTACCCAGTATTGGTACCCTCCTGATCATCCCGGTATTATCATAGTATGAGTACAGTATACCCCGAAATCGATTTGGGTTATTGGTGCCGCTGGATGCCCGCCAACACCCAGAAATCCTACAGAACCTAACCCTTAGCATCAAAATAGCCCAAAAGCCTTACATAATAGGGTCTTTGGGCCCAGAAGCCTTAAAACATGAGTCCTTCGATGCTAAGGGTAACAAGTTACAGGAACCCCTATTCTTATTAGGAAGGCCCCAAATCTGAATCCTTCCCATGGCACGGAGGCCCCAGCAGCCGCAGCAGCCGGAGCAGAAGCAGCAGAAGGAGATGAAGGTCTTGTTAAGGGATTAGCGCTAAGTTACCACAGTCAGGAAACCCTATAATTTACTATAGATACCCATTATCTGGGTTTTAGAGTACCATACTTGAATACTTTTTTTTGGTCCTGTTCCTTAAAGGAACCATTATAAAATAAAAGTCTATACTTTTTTCTCCCTGGTTACTTCAAAGTCCAGTTATGGTATCTTAAATTAAAGTTCCTCAACAAGAACCCAGAAGGAGATGGAGGTCGCCCCTCCAGTTGGAGATGCGGGTAGCTCTCTCTCTAAGTTAGGGTCCCTGTTTAGGTCCCCAAAGCACCCTTTACCCATGTAGGGAGGGTGTAAGAGTTGAGGGTCTAGGGGAACCCTACACCCTAAACCCTATAGAGGGGCGTAGGGTTTTGGGGCCAAAGTTTCGGGTGTTGGGGGTCCGGAGCTCAGGGTTCGAGGGTTTGGGATTTCAGGCTCCGGGCAGGGGGAGGGCTTATGATGGTTTAGGGTTTTATAGGGTTTAGGGTTTAGGGTTTTAGGGTTTAGGGTTTAGGGATTTAGGGTGTAGGGTTTAGGGTTTTAGGGTTTAGGTTTTTTTAACTACATGTTTACATTCGGGTCTACTTCCGTGGGTTTTCGGTACTTGGGACTTTGGATGAAGATCTTTTTTGGGCGCCGGAAGTTCAGTTTTGTTATAGGGCTTAGACAGTAAAGTGATTGTGGGGCCCTAAACCCTAAACCCCTGAACACCTAAACCCTAAACCCTAAATTTGGGGGGGGGATTGCGGGTTTAGGGTTTGAGGGCGATGGCTGGTTCCGTCCTTCGCCGTCAATCGCTTCCAGAGCTGAGGAGCCCTAAACCCTAAAACTCTAAAACCCTAAACCCTAAAACCCTAAACAACCCCTAAAACCTAAAACCCTAAACAAACCCTGAACCCGAAGCCTAAACCCTAAACAGCTGACAAAGAGAGCTGGGCCCTGAGCATTGAATCCTTCGACCCAGAACCCTAAACCCTAATCTATAGGGGCCTTATAGGGCTTAGGGTTTAGGGTTTAGGGTTTATAGGGTTTAGGGTTTAGGGGGTAATATAGGGACCTTAAGAATTAGAATAGGGTTTGGGGGGTATAGTATACTATAATTATGCTAAGGAATCCCCACAACCCTATTTCTAGTTATTAAGGCCCCTACATTAAGCCCACACCCCGAACCCCAGGAAGCTCCAAACTGATCTCTGTCAGCACTGGGACAAGTTCGTCCCCGGCTTCGTGGACACCTTCGCCGACAAGTACCTGCACGACAGCGGGGGTCCCGGCGAGACTCGTATCTCAAACCCTAAACCAAGGCCGATACCTTGAGCCTTATCTACTTAGCTCTCTAACACCCAACCTTTAAACCTTTTGGGTTCTTACCATGTAGTAGCAATCCTCAAGTTGAATCGTTGCAAAATGTTCCTGGCTTATTGGGGAAGTAAGCCTAGTAGGACCTAATTAGCAGTTTAGGTAGTTGGGAATCAGTTAGGGTCTGCGATTTGTTTAATTTAGCAGTTCCGTCAAGGATCCCCCAGAAATGAAGTTCCGCACGTAAAGAACTCATATTTTTTAGTACAGCCCCTTA
Organism: Symbiodinium necroappetens; assembly: GCA_905231915.1. Classification (NCBI taxonomy): domain Eukaryota; class Dinophyceae; order Suessiales; family Symbiodiniaceae; genus Symbiodinium; species Symbiodinium necroappetens. The sequence goes on from CAJNJA010006807.1 coordinate 3,147, forward strand.
CAAAAATGCCCCCTGAACCCTTCTAAGCCCTTAGGCAAGCAACTGGGCTCTTGCGGTTTGGCAGAAAACTGCGAGCTTCCAAGGCGAGAAGGCCACCGAAAAGCGCATGGAGCAGAAGAAGGTGAGGAGGGTTTAGGGCTTAGGTTTTAGGGTTTAGTAATCAGTTTAATTTAGGGTTAGGGCAACCTAAGGGCTTGAATGGGGTTGAAGAGCTAGTACACAGTTAAGTTAGTACAGTTCTGTAATCGCGCCTCCCGAATGGCTCTAGGGTTTTTGGGGTTTTGGGCTCAGGATTTTACGGTTTGGGGTCTAGGGTTTTAGGGTATAGGGCTCAGGGTTTTAGGCTTTAGGGTCTTTTGGGGTATAGGGCTCAGGGTGCTAGGGTTTAGGGTCTAGAGGTTTGGGGTACAGGGCTCAGGGCTTTAGAGCTTATGTTGTAAGGTCATGTGTGCTCGCTGGTGTGTGCACACCCAGGCCGCTCGCACCTGTGCGTAGCAGACATCCCATCCCAGGACCACCCTGAGTTCAAACATTTTTGGGTTTAGTTCTAACGTCTTTAAATTAAACATCCCAGCGAAAGCTTCGGCATCGCCGATGATGTTCGTTATCTTCAACGGGGCCCAGGCAAGGCCGAAATGGGAAAAATTCATGATAGCCTGCTGGTGAAGAACATGCCACGCGTGGCCGATGTGGCTAGGGCAACGAAAGGCAATACGGCGGATAGATACGAAGGATTCCAGCGAGAAGGTGCGCTCCAAGCCGGGACAACAAACAGTGCACTTGCTCAGTGACTCTATTTCCCGCGGGTACCGGAAAAGGCAGTCTGCTTTCTGTGAGGCTGTGCTGGCGGCGGTCCATGTGGTCTTTCTGTAAAGCTGTCCTGGTGGGTGCCGGCAGAAACAATGCTTTATGGGCTTTTGGTGAGGCTATGCTGGCGGCAATTGTGGATACCTTGGGTTGCCAGCTTTCTGAAAAGGAACTCCATGTAGGCTTTCTGAAAGGCTATCCTGGCGAGTGCCGGAAGAAGCAATGCAATATGGGCTTTTTGTGAGGCGGGTACCGGATGAGGCAGTCTGCTTTCTGCGAGGCTGTGCTGGCGGCTGTCACAAACATACACAAGTATGTTCAGTGCATGTGGGTTTTCTGTAAGGCTGTCCTGGCGGGCGCCGGAAAAAAGAATGCAATATGGGCTTTGCGTGAGGCCATGCTGGTGGGAATTGTGGCCTATGGACCTTGGCTTGCCAGCTTTTTGAACGGGCACTCCATGTAGGCTTTCTGTAAGGCTGTCCTGGTGGGTGCCGGAAGAAGCAATGCTTTATGAGGCTATGCTGGCGGGAATTGTGGCCAGCATGGACCTTGAACGGGCACTCCATGTAGTCTTTCTGAAAGGCTGTCCTGGCGAGTGCCCGAAGAAGCAATGTAATTAGTATGGATTATTGTGAGGCGGCTGGGGGGCGCAACCCTTGCAAAGAGGGGGCCGGGTTGCAACCCTAGTCAAGAGGACAGCCTGCTCCAACTCGTGAAGGGTCGAAAGGGAATGCTGGCAAACCATCCTTCTCGCGAAGCTTGGGCCGCTTCGGTCTCTGCGGTGGGTTGTCGAGCCCTCAGCGAAAACTTTTTGGATTTGATGCAGAGGTAGTATAAGTTTTCGAAAAGATTTAGGTCAGTCATTCTGTTTTTTGGGGTCGGCTGCTCACAGAAGCCTTGCACGTCCCTTCACACAGCCAGAAGCCGAAACCCTAAACCTTGATGCCTCGAACCTTCAATCCTATACATCCCCAAACCCTAGGAACAGAAAGTCGGAAACCCAAAGAGGCCGGTCCGAGGCTAATATACACCCCCCACCAAGAAGGGGAGGGGTATTTTAGCCCAAAGGGTCCATGCACATGTGAAATATATACTTGAGCCCGAGGGTATCTTTATTGAGAGCCCCTTGTTTACTTCAGTCCAAAGTACAGACTAGATAGCTACATGGAACCTATAAACACTTGTACTAACCGCTGTACAAGCCCTGTAAAACCCCACAAGGAACCTGAACAGGAACCCTTGAAGGGGTGCATGGACCCTCAGAGTTCCTGAAGCGTATGATTTCGTAGCGAAGGCGGAGGAGAAGGCGGCTTCTTCTTCTAAGGCCGATATACCTTTTTCATTTGTGTTGCAGTTTTGCTGCACTTGTTAGTGTGGATGTTTCTTTTGCTGCTAAGATACTACTTTGATTTTAGTCCATGTTATTCGGGTTCATGACTTTAGGGTATGCGTTTGGTCTTCAGGGTCTGAGATCTGGCTTGAGAGCATCGGCTTGTGTGCTTGTTGGGCTTATTGGGTTTGGAGTTCTAGAAGTGTCAGGTGGAGCTTTTTGTGTTTCATTCTTCAGGGTGCCAGCTCCAGGGTACGGTTTGTGCGAGTTTTGCGTATATAGTTTAAGGTCTTCGTCACAGCTCTGGGTTTCAGCATAGGTCGAGGTTTAGAAAGTTCCAAAGGCCCTCTAAACCCAAGGATCAGAAGGCCCGGGAGGCTTGCAGGTTTTATTCGCTAAACACACCCTTATCCAAGCCTCAAGCACCAGCGCCGGAGTCGTAACCCTTAACCCCATAAGACTCTAAAGGCCTCCATTATCCTTTCAATGTCTAGCATTCCCCTGACCCTTTTATCATTTTTTGTTGTTGTTAGCATTGTTACTATTACTAAGTATGGTTTCTATGAACAAACTATTGCTAACATTGCTCTATAATTACTGTTGCTATCCAGCAAAAATGCCGTCCCTCGAAGGGGGGCTCTTTTTTGGGGGGGGAGGGGGATCGGAATAATCAGTAATGGTATACCCCGGTGGTCCCGATCATAGTATGCTCTAGTAGAACGCAGCAAACCATATTCTGATCATGAAGGCCCTCATACTACCCGTAGATTCCTTAGTAGTTCCTTTTGGTGGTTTATATTCAGGATCCCATAAAGTAATCCCAAAAAGGGAACTACCAAGGAGCCTATGGGTAGGCAAGTCCAGCAGTCTCTTGGACTGAAGGCTGCTCCTGCCCTCTTCGCGTCCGCGCGCGGAGCTTGGCAAAGCTGTCGGATTGGGTTTGCTGCCTACACCTTTTGCAGACAGAGAGATTTCCGGTTCATTACAGGATCTTATAGGGATGGGGTTGTCTGAGTTGTGATTGGCGTGCATTTTTTATGGGATTTTACGCCTTTCAGTTGTTTCGGCCTGTAGGGCTTTGGACCCGTCGAGTCAAGGCGTCCTTGCCAAGGGGCCCAGATAGCTGTGTAGTAAGGTTTCCCAGTTGGGGGTGCTACCGGCCGCTGCGGGTTCATATCCCAAAAGGGTCCTAAGCTGCCTAAATATAGAAGAAAGTAGGGCATCTATAGTAGGAATTACCATTCTGATTTGGGTAAGTATCCCCATGTTAATATAGGTACTTAGGACCCTGTGGCTAAACGGGCTCTTCGGGCGAGGTCAGACTTCTTACATGTTTAGAGATCGCGCCTCTACTCTCTCCGGAATATCTGTTCAACTTGCAACCGACGCTGCGTTGCCGACCAAACTTCATAGCGATCATAGTAGAGTTTACCCTAAATCCCTAGAAGTACACCCAAACCAGCAGCGAGAAGTAACTCAGACTCAGACCCTAAACCCAACACCCTGAACCCAAAGCCTTAACCCTTAAACCCTAAACCCGTTAAACATGGATGTAATCTACCGGTTCGATCGGTTCCGATTTGTTACCGGTTGTGCAGCGATAGGGTATTGGTAGTATTGCTTAGTGACGATCCGGTTCGGTGTCGATACAAGGACTCGAGCCCAGCACGTCCATGCACTCTCGCAGGTGCAAGTGGCGGTGCCCCTTCACCCTCCAACCCTGCCATTTCCAGCCCTCCTGCCCCCTTTCCGTCCTGCCAACCCTCCACCCCTCCGGATCTCCTCCAACCACAGCCCCCTCCTGCGTTCAGGAAATTTAGCTTTCGATTCTAAATTTTGTGGAGCGTTTCGGCTGGTGGCCTTGGGTGGGCAGGGGCCATGGGGGCGGTGGGGGTGGGGGTGGGGGTGGGGATGGGGATGGGGGTGGGGTGGGGTGGTCCAGGAAAATTTAGTTTCCAATTCTAAATTTTGTGGAGTGTTTATAAATTTCCTAGAAGCCACTTTCCAGTCTAAACTTCCACAGCTCGCTTTGTGGGCTTGGCTGGATGGTCCAGCGATACTTGCGCGATACTCATGCGTTTCGGTTCGGTGTGATGTCGATACTTCGCATTGGCGATACCTTACGGTTCGATACCGATAAAGTTTCGATGTCAATAAAAGTACTGTTAACCCTAAACCCTAAACCCTAAACATCCATGTTAAACCCCAAACCGACCTAACTGGATCTGTGACACCAGCTCCCAGGGATGGCGGTGACTATTCCGAGCAGGCGGCCAAGGAGGCGCCTCTTGCGTTCGGGCATTAAAAACAGGGTTTAGGGTTTAGGGTTTTGGCGATTAGGGCTTACGGCTTATAGGGTTTAGGGTTCAGGGGTTTAGGGGTTTAGGGTCTAGGGTTTAGGGTAAACACTCCCGTCAATCCTAAAGCATACTTTTGTTGAACGACGCCTAAACCCTACACCTTAAACCCAGGACCCTAAGCCTATAAGCCCTAGACCGCACACAAATACAATCAGTTCCAAGTCTAGGGCTAGGGGCACTAAACAACGATCCCAGTCTCATGAGCCTTCCACTGCGGCAATGCCGGCCTAACTTGGCCCCGGAGAAATGGACGAACTCTAAGATTTTATAAGCAGAGCGAAAAGAACAGCACTATTGGAGTGCTAACCGTTGACCCAACAGTCAGTCTTAGAAGCGAAAGCCCCCTCACCACAGCAGTAAGTCTAAACAAAAAATTCTGAGTCCGAGGATCGAAGCCGATTCAGCTCTGAAGCTTCGAAATCCCAAGGCCTGCTACTTCCACCTTTTCTAGCCCCTAAACGCCAGAACCCTGAAACTCGAAGGAAACGCTCAACCCTACAAATATAGACGCCTAAGTATAACCAATACTATTCCTTAGGGTTCTTTATTATAAGTATAGTATAAAGGAGCCCCAAGCCCTATTCTAATGACTAAGGCCCCTACATTAGGTCCTAGCCCCCACGTGACGAAGGAGGCCAGCCTCAGGGCCGTGTCTTCCAGCCTTGCAGAGGAGGCCGAGGCGAAATCTCGTAGGGAGGCCCAGGCCAGGGTTTGGGCTTGCGGGTTCAGTCTTTTGGGATTTGGGGGTTAAGGGTCAGAAGCAATGAGCATGAATTCCTCATTTCACCAATGAGGCTGAGTCGAGAGAAGAGAGAAATATGGTAATGATATCTTTCTGCTTCAGCGCGACCCTGCAGGATGCATACACAGCCACGGTACCAGCACCGACTGTTGCAGGTGTATCATCATCATCATCATCGTCATCATCATCGTCGTCATCATCATGATCATCATCATCATCATCACCCTTATCATCGTCCTCATCATCGTCATCATCACCAACATCATCATTATGGTGGTGATGATCATAATCATACCATACCTGACATTACAGTAAAGTATCGATTGCCACAAAGCGCGGTCATTACAAATAATGCGCTGGTGCAGAGGCCCCAGGTCCCTGAACCAGTAGCTCCAGTAGAAAATGATGCGCTGCAGCTTCTTAGGGCCATTACTCTGACCGCTGCCTCAACACATGCAGACCGATGTCCATGCCCCCCAACACAGCCGTCGCTTCGCCCGCTATTGATCTTCAAAAAGCAAAGGAACCGTGTGTGATCGTGAAAGTAACCACTGCCACCCACTCGTGAGGGTGATGGTTTAGGAAAATGCTTGGCTGGATGCGAACATACTGCGCAAGTTCTACGGAGAAGATTTCATCACCCGCCAAAAAAGGCGTCAATGGGAGCCGCAAAGCAGTCGCAAAGGATTGCTTTTTCCGGGACAAGTAGCAGTGTGCAGAGAGACATCTCCCGCTTGCAGCAAGAGAGCAGCATCCAACTTCGGGCCGAGGGACCCCCAGGGTTCAAGTAACACTATATACGTGTAGACTTTTGGGGGGTCCAACTACTAAGAGCCCAAGATATGATTTTGGTACTTGGATCCTTTGTGCAAATTCGGCCACAGGTGGTAGCTGGTGGACCAAGGCTACACGGCCCACATGAAGCGTTTGCTAACATTCGCCTTGTCACAAACTACTTGGAAGGGTTTGGGGTTTGGGGTTTATGTTTGAAACATGAGAACGGCCATAAGCCTTCAACCCCAAGCCTCTAAGCAAGCCTCTAAACCGCCCGAACCCCAGAACCTCAACAGTAAATTATGTAAAGCCGTAAAAAAACACTGCGTGCAAGGAAAATGAAGCCCCTACCCAGTTTGGGTTGTCCTGAGGAAGTCTAAAGATCCATATTGGAATTTGGGCTTGAGCTTAGGGAATATAACCGGTAGCTAAGGATACTTGTCGCTTCCTGCGTAAGGATCCCTATCGTCGTATTCGGCCCTGAACTGAACCCCTCGATTCTAAGCCCACAGCCCTAAAACTCTGCCCTAAACCCCCAACCCTGAGACTCTACGGTCCTAAATCCTTACTAAACCTTACACCCTAAACCCTATAAGCTATAAGCCGTACCGTGACTGAGCCGCAACTACCGGCTAGGTAGGCCTTTGGGGATATTTTATATTTTCCCTTGTTGGGCTTCAGAGGACCCTATTGACTGATATTTTTCAGAGGCTTTAAAGGGCCAACCAGACGGGATTCGAGAATCGCTCTGTCCCCAGGTGCACAGCGGGCCATGGCCGAACTTCGGGAAGCGAAGCTTCGCGACGTGATTGGCGAGGCTTGGGGGTCCCTTTTAGGGTTTAGGGGTTTAGGGTTCTGCGTTTAGTAAAGGGTTTTAGGGCTCAGGTTTGGGGTTCTACCTGTCTGAAGGAAATCCTAAACGTCCTAATCCCTGAATCCATTTTTTTTTTAAGGGTTTAGTGGATTTGGGATCAGGTTGAGGTGCGTGAAAGTGGTGGTGGGGTTATTTGCACCCCAAACTTGTCTCCTATACCCCCAATGCAGGATGTAAAGGCCGAGGGCTTCCAGGTATTTTAAGGACTTGGGTTTTGGAGTTTTGGACCATTTGTGACATTCATTCAGAGAGCTCTGAACCCCAAAGCCCAAATTCTACACCAAAGCATACTGAAGCAGAAGACATTGCAAAGGAGGGTGACATGACCCAGGCACTCAATGCGTCCTTCAGTCTCAGAGCATGAATGAGCCTAGTTTCGTCCTGCAGAAAGCAGCAAAAGCCTTATCATCAAGAATCCCACCAGGGTTTAGGTTTTAGGGCTTAGGGTTTAGGGACATGCCCAATTTCCGGGATGCTGCTTACCACCACCCCTTAAAGAAGCGAGCTCAGATGATACAGATACACTAAAGCCCGAAATTTTCCGGACATCCCACAGTCCTCAACCCAAAAGTTTGCATTCCTCCAACCATTGTCAGTAACCCTAAAGCATCCCAAAAGCTCACGGGAAGCCCGGAAGACTGTGAATGACTTGAAGAAATGACCTAAGATCAAATAGAGCTAATGCTAGTGGTTCTGCACCCCTATTATAGTCTTCATTTTTATCTTACAGGTCTGTTGCAGTCATCATGTAGTCGAAGTTATGGCACTGGCTTAAAGCCTTCGTTGCACCGAAAGTTGAAATCATGACTTAGGCAGACAGCTGCTAAGATTGCCTCACAAAAATGCCGGCAGGATACATACCTTCCGACAATGACTCAGTTCTGATGACCCTCGAATTTCAAAAGCCTTCGAATCTCTTGAACCCTAAACTCTGCCAAGAACCACTAAACCCTAAACCCTAAACCCTGCCCAGAACCCCACAGCTACCCTCTATCAAGGCCTGAGTGTGTCCACTATTAACAGCCACTCTCTGGAAAGGCACTTTAGGAGCGTCAGTGAAACCTCAACTTTGGGTTTAGGGTTTAGGCTTTAGGGCCTTGTACCCCCATAAGAGCAACATGAGCCACTATCAAACAAACCCTAAACCCTAAACCCTAAACCCCTAAACCCTAAACCCTAAACCCCTAAACCCTAAACCCTAAACCCCTAAACCCTAAACCCCTAAACCCTAAACCCTAACCCCATACATCAAGGCCTATGGAGTCCTCATAGTCTCACCCTCCTAGCACCCTCGGGAAGACTCTCTTTGGGACCATGAAAGCCTTGCCCTCGAGCCGTAGAGCTTCATGGGTTTAGGGTTTATAGGGTCTAGGGTTTATAGGGTTTAAGGGTTTAGAGGGTTGAAGGGTGTAGGGGTTATAGGGTTTAGGATATAGGGTTTATAGGGTTTAGGATTCGAGTGTGTAGGGTTTAAGGGTTTAGGGTTTAGGGTTAAAGTGGCAGCCCAAGGCCTCACAAAGTCTGACCCCTCAGGGATTAGGAGCCAGGGGAATCAGGAAGTACTCTATAGAGGTCGGGAACACGGCTAGCAGCTTTCCCTTACGGCCGTTGCATCCATGTGATCATTAGTTGTAAGATCCATCAAAACCCTCTTCGAACTAATAAGGCCAGTATCCTCGCTCAAGGCTCCACTCATTACCTATACGTAGAGTTTCAAGCACCCCGTTTGGAGATTTCCCACTAGGCCCAATTTCCTACATACTTCTACGTACTTGCAACTTGCTTGCCAAGTCCCCTGATCTGATCTACAAGGGTGTTTACGATTGGTTTGGCTTAGAAGTAGCAGTGTTCCCTTCCAGTCCCTCTAGACTTATAGTCTCTATAACAGACCCCCCCAAACCCTATTCTAGTTGTCAAGGCCGCTCGATTTTAAACCCTAAACCTTAAGCCCTAAACCCTAAGCCCTAAACCCTAAACCCTAAGCCCCAAGCCCTAAACCCTAAAAGTTGATAAGCTTCCCAGCAGGCCGGCTCATGGGAGAGTCCCTCTGAGCTCGCCGCGTCCTCTGCGCCCAAGGACACCCGAGGTCGGACTTAATCCCACATCCCAAGCCGCTTTAGGTTTAGCGTTTAGGGTTTAGGGCTTTCAGGGTTTAGGGCCTGAGGGTTTAGGTTTTTCAGGGTTTAGGGCCTTGAGGGTTTAGGGTTTAGGGTTTATTTGATAAGGTCTTAAAGCATAGAAGGGTCCTCTGTTGCTTTGAGGGAATACGGGGGAGCCAAAATAATTACCGACACCATTTCTGCGTGTTCCCAATTATGGTTGTAGTCTATACCCCAAGAGACGAAGACCCTATTCCAAATTCTCATAGTTAAGGGCCCTACATGAGGTGGCTTTTGGAGTCTCAAGGAACAGCGAGGCTGCGGATCCGTTCTGTTGGGATTCCAATTGGTGGTTCAAGATGTGGGAGTTTCCAAAAATAAGGGGTACCTTATTTTGGGGTCCTTATAGTAAGGATCCTACTATGATAGGGTACTAGATTAGGGTCCCCCTATTTTCGGAAACCCCCATGTGCGTTTTTCTCTTTCGAAAGGGCCCAAGAAACACAGAGACCTTCAGGGCTACAACATCTCTAAACCCCGAAATCCCCCAACTCCCCAAGCCCTGAACCCCCCCCCGAAACTCTGAAGCCATGAACCCTGAACTCTGAAGCGGAAGAGGCTTTGAATGCACGAAGGCTGCATCCCTACGCCTGAACCTGCTGGAGCAGCCCATCTATACCCTCTGTGGCAGTTCCTTTCCTCGTTACCTAGTGTTTATTTTTGTTTTGCTCCCATCGGCTCCTGCCATAAAAGCAGCTTTTGAATACGATGTGCTGCAATCCAAAGCCCTGAACCCTAGACGCTAATCTGTGGAATAAGAAGTTCTGCAATCTACGGTCTGGGTAAGACACTGACCTTCCAAACCGTGCTGGCCGGCAGAATGGGAGAAAGCCCTCGACTCCCGCATCAAGGTGCCGCTTGGGCCCGCCCTCCGAGAGTTTAGGGTTCATGCATATCTAGGTAGGCCTTTGGGATAGTTTATATTTTCCCTTATTGGGCTTAAGAGGACCCTATTTACTAATAGTTTTCAGAGGCTTTCAAAACCAGATCCTAGATGGCATCGCAAGGGAGTTCAAGGTCAAGACTTGTTGCTGTTCGGTTTTGACCTAAACCGACCTAACCCCCAAACCCTGAACCCTAAACTTGTGACTGTCAAGGTTCAGGGTTCAAGGGGCTTGGAAGTCTGTCTTGGCGAGGCGATTGCAGAAGCCGCGTACCACGTTCTGGACCCGCTTGCATGCCATAGTTGTAGAAGTGTAGATCAATTGCGGTTTCCATGTGCCCGGTAACCCTGCTTCTGCAATCTTCAGGACCCCCCACATCCTTGATTAATAGCTCAGCAGGTAATGTATATAGTTCTACCAGAATGAAAAACGAAGTTAGGCCTTTGTCGGGCCGGGGAACTGAGGCTTCGCATTTTAAGGATTATGTTTCTAGCTTTTCTTGAGCACGGAATGAGTTTCGGGCCACAAGTTTTAGGCTTGGGCTTCACTGCACCCTTGAAAGATTCCACACCCACACCCCATAGTCAGCTTCATTCGACAAGCCCTAGGCACCCATTTTGAAGTAAACCCTAAACCCTAAGCTTGGAAGCATCTTCGCACCTTGTGGTACTAACACGCCACCTCTGGCCTCCATCTGCGAACCACTTCATGCGACCTTTCGTAGTTCGTCCCTCCGCCAGCCCTCTATCGAATACTAGACTACCAGGGCTCTGAGACGCCTGCTGCAGTTGATCGAAGACTCGAAGACAGATTGATCAATAAGCCACCCAAAAGAAACATATCCTAAGTTCAGAAGGCCCGCGCTACCCGAACTGGAAGCCAGAACCCCCTTAAACCCTATTCTCTCTTGCAGCTCTTGGAGCGGTTCAACAACGAGAAGCGGCGAAACGTCTTGGACTTCAACGCCTCGCGTGCCGGGGCCCTTCAGTGAGCTGAGGTTTATGGGTTTAGGGTTTAGGGTTTAGGTTTCATTGGTTTACCCCAACCCTCCAGGTACCTACTATATAGGGCCCTAGCGGCTCTAGTACCCTCTATAGTAGGTACCTGGAGGGCTCGGGTTCGTGTTTGCGGATTTAGGGTTCGGGGTCGCAGGAGGGTTTAGGGTTTGGGGTAGGGTTTAGGGCAGAGCCTTAGGTGGGCTTCAAGGTGGGGGGGGGGATAGAGATTTAGGGCTTGAGTGATTTGAGGGCTATGACTTCCATTTCCGTGGTTATCATGATAAAGGATAAGAATTGCACAGCGCAGCGGGGACGAAATGCACAAGCAAGACTGGAAGAGACAAGCACGCAAATGCACAAGCAGAAAAGCGTAAGCAAGAATGGACAAGCACAAGAACGAGCAACAGTGAAAATGGTCCGGCAGACGCCGTAACAATTTGGAGAGAAGCCCGCATACTAGACTAACAAAGTTCCTTTAAGGGTTTAGGCTTTTGGGTGGCCTCAGCTTCCTCTACTTCATGATCTGTACAAGGAGCTGAAAAAGAACATTGAATAGCAAAAATCCTGAACCCTAAACCCTAAACCCTAAAACCCTAAGCGCTAAACCTAAAGAGTTCTCATTCAAAACTTGGATTCCGACTGCTGTGCAGCGCGCCCGGCCCAAGGCGAAGCCACCTTTACACCGTCAGCTCCAAGCATCCGAGCTACTTAGGTCTTCAATACCCAGCCCTATAATTTACTAGCCATCTGAAAGTTTATCCTGTTATTTCCCTGGCTTATTTGGGAAGTAAGACTAGGTAGGGTTTAGGGCTTGGTGTTTCATAACCCCGAGGCTAGAAACTTTCCAAGCTCAACCCTAAGCCAAGAAAGCACCCCAGAAACAAAGGCGGTCGAGCTGGTCTACGCTGTGGAGACTGCTTCGGCACACGTGGAGCAGAACATCAAGAAGCAGCGGGCTGAGATGTGGGAGGCATAATAAATAGAGCCTCTATAACCCACTGAACCCTCTAAAGCCGAAACCCTAAAAGCCCTATTCAACCCTCCAAGCCCTGTAAACTATGAGCCGCAGGATGCAAAGTTGAGCGTTTCCGGCCTTGGGGTCTGGCAAATGGAGAGGTTTCGGTCTCGGGTGTGTCGCTTTCATAAGCATTCAGGAGGGCTCTCGCAAGGGCACGGCAAGGGTGTGAAGAACTGGGCACAGGGCCCTAAACCCTAACCCTAACCCTCCAGGTGCCTATAAAGCTTGGGGTTCCGGGGTTAGCTTTTGAAGGTTTGCAGCTTTGTTGCTCTGGGCTCTGACGGTGAGGTAGAAGCCGGGTCGTTGGGTTCAGGGTTTCGGGGTTGCGGAATCAGGGGTCTAGGGGTTAAGGGTTCGGGGTCTTTGGGCCTAGGGTTGAGTAGACTTTGGGTTTATGCACGGTACGTCATGTCGGGGCTCTTTCTTAAAGGAAACTACAGGTGGGGAGTTTAGGGTATGTAGGGCTTATTTTAAGGCTTCTAGGAGGTATATAGACCTTCTATAAGGCTCCTATAACCCTAGACTTTGCTCTCATGCCGCCGTGGTGTTGCAGAGCCTTTTGGTTGCAGCTCCCGCATTCCGAGGTGGTGGGATTCAGGGTTTGATTCCGACTCACAGGCGGATCTCCGGCTTCGCGTTTTTCGATGCTGGTATAGCTCCCTAAGGGTCCAAAGTACTCAATAGGACGGGACTTTGGTTGCGGATAGTAGTTATCAAGGTCAATATTTGGGAGAGTATATGATTATTGGGTACTTGGACCCTAAGGGGCTTGGCATGGGCCGGGGGGCTAGATTTCGGGCTTAGGGTTAAAGGCTTCGGGTTTAGGCGGATGACCCGATCGTACTTTGATGCTAGGCGCTGGCCCTTTTTGCAACGGACAGCTGAAAGCTAGAAGCCGATTTTCAAGCCCTATGTCACCCAGCCTCACGTTCGAATTCACAGGAGCATCAGAACGCCAGCATCTAAAGAAAAAACCCGCAAGCACATGGCGGTGATCAGCACCCAAAACCCTAAACCACCCTTAAAGCCAAAACCCAAAGCTCCAGCCCCTTAACCCACCAGGCCTCAAAAAAGACGCTCAGCCGTCACTCTAATTTAGGGCAGGAAGCCCACCCAAAAACCGAAACCACCAAACACCCTATTACACTCGTACCTTGAGCTTCCAAAGCCCACTTATCATGTTAGTTTAAGGTAAACTCTCATCCCCTAAATCCTAAACCCCAAACCCCGAAACCCGAACTCTTAAGCATTAACCTGAAAAGCCAAGTAGCCCTAAATAACAGACTACCATACCCTAAAGTAGCCCATAATTGGCTCAAAGTAGCCCCTAAATAGGCAGTGCCACCCAGGCAAGAGGAGAACATGAAGTCGCGCTCCCGGTTCGGCTCGGGGGGGTCTTAGAAGCCAACGGGCTCCACACGGTTTAGGGTTTAGGGTTTAGGGTTCAGGATTTAGGGTTTAATTAGGGTTTAGGGTTTAGAACGTCAACGTGAGGAGTAGTAGCTGCACCTATCTGAAGCGGCG
>CAJNJA010006808.1:0-146617 GCA_905231915.1 Symbiodinium necroappetens
CTTCACCACCTGCGGCTGGATGATGTGGAATTGGACAATCTCGGCCCTGGCAACAGGCTGCACAATTGTCTTGTATGACGGATCTCCCACCCATCCCTCGCCGGCCACCTTATTTAACCTCTGTGATAATGAAGGGATAAGCGTCCTGGGTATCAGCGCAAAATTTCTCAGCGTTGCCCAACAGGCGCAGGTGACGCCACGCATATCTCATCAGCTGTCGAGTTTACGCGCGGTGCTATCCACCGGATCACCGCTCACCGAAGAGGGTTTCAACTACGTTTATTCAGCCATCAAATCTGACTGTCACTTAGCCAGCATGTCTGGCGGCACCGATATTGTATCCTGTTTTATGCTGGGTAATCCGAACCTGCCTGTATACGCCGGCGAACTGCAATGCGCAGGTCTGGGCATGGCCGTCGAGGTCTGGGATGAGACTGGTGAGGCTTTAAGTGAGGGCAAAGGCGAATTGGTTTGTACCCAGTCTTTTCCAGCCTGCCCGATTGGTTTCTGGAACGACCCGGACCAGGTTCGTTTTAAACAAGCTTATTTTGATGTTTTCCCAGGCGTCTGGGTACACGGCGACTATGCCAGCCATACCGCCCAGGACGGCTACATCATCTATGGTCGCAGCGATGCCACCCTCAATCCCGGTGGCGTCAGGATCGGCACCGCTGAGATCTACAGCCTGCTGGACGCCATGCCGGAAATCGCAGACGCGGTGTGTGTCGGTCAACAGTGGCAGGATGATACCCGGGTGGTTTTATTTGTTGTCATGGCACCGGGCCATACACTGACTGAGGCGTTTCGCGAAACGATCAAACGCCATATCCGCGAACATGCGTCCCCCCGCCACGTACCGGCAAAGATACTCTCTGTAACCGATGTGCCGCGTACATTGAGCGGCAAAGTAGCCGAACTCGCTGTCCGTCAGACCCTGCAGGGGGAGACTATTGGCAATGCCAGCGCCCTGGCAAACTCCGAAATCCTGGCCGAATATCACAATCGTCCAGAATTACGCGACTGATCGGGCTAAGCTGCAATTCGCCCGCCATCCAGGGTAATTCTGTGCATCAGCCGACGCTCACCCTGATAGTCATTCAGCGCATAGTGCCAGGTTGCACGATTATCCCAGAAAGCCAGGGTGCCAGGCGCCCACTGCAGACGGTAAGTGAACTCAGCGCGCATCATGTGATTATACAGCTGCTGTAAAAGCGGCATGGACTCAACCGCCGTCCAACCTTCGAAGTGCAGCGTAAATGCAGGATTTACGTATAACGTTTTTCGACCCGATAGTGGATGTTTGATCACCACCGGGTGGACCGCATCCTGTGTTGCTGCTTCAGCATTTCCCAGTCGTCCCGACATTTCATTTGAGTAAGATGAACTTTCACCAAAAACGTGACGCGACGAATGTACCGCACGCAAACCAGCCAGTGTTGCGCGCATACCGGGAGACAAAGCCTCATAGGCAGCGGCGCAGTTTGCAAAAAGTGTATCGCCACCTGCCGGTGGCACCTCTTTTGCGTAGAGCATAGAACCCAGCGCTGGCTCCTGATCGTAAGAGTGGTCAGTGTGCCAGCCACCACCTATATTAGCGGTCTGTTCAGGTTCTTTAAGTACCTGCGCTATTTCTGGGTAACCGGGAACCGGGGTGAAAAACCTGTTGATGTTGATCTCACCCCAACGCCTGGCTAAGGCAATGTGTTTGCTTTCATCAAGCTGCTGATCGCGAAAGAACAGCACACCGTATTCCGCAAATGCTTTTTTCAGCTCAATCAAGCTGGCGTCATCGAACTCAGACAGATCAACACCACTGATAAACGCGCCAACACCTGGCGTCGGTGCCACTACAATATTCTGATACTCCATTTTTTATCCCCTCACCTGCGATCAAGCATCTGATCAGTTTTTTCTGACACCCATTTTAGTCGGCGGCGGCACCATAAATATCAGCACCCCGGAAAATACGTTCAGTCCAGCCACCACCAGCAGCGCACCATCGTAGCTGCCAATAAGATCATAATAATAGGATACGAGCCATGGGGCGGCAGCACCAAGTACAAGCGCAAAAGGCATGCCTGCCCCTCTGATGGCACCGATATGTTGACGACCAAAAAACGACGCCCAGATGACTTCCTGCATGGGGATCATGCCTCCCCAGCCCAGACCCAGAACCACGTAAGCTGCATAGACCCAGAACAGCTGATGGCTGCCCACCGCAAACACAATTAGAAACAGCGCTATACCGGTTACTGACGCGGAAATAGCCGCCAACGGTTTAACGGGACTGAGATCAATCAGATAACCCCAGACAGGTTTGGACAGCATAGCTGGCACCGATGCTATCAACATCGCCAGGGCCGCATCGTTGCGACTGAAACCACTGTCCGTCAGATAGGGAACCGTTTGCAGCAGCAATACAACAATATTGATGGAGAAAAAGCCGAATGCAATGACCAGGGCGTAAAAAGAAAAAGTACGCAACGCCTGATGTCGAGTGTAAGCACGCGCTTCTTCATCCAACGCCCGCTGGCTGGCGCCCGCGGCGACCTGTGCATCACTTAGCCCATCAGGGTGTAGACCATGGTCTTCAGGCGCACGTCGCATGAACAACGCAACCGGGTAAAGAAACAGCGCTGCCATGGCCCCTAACCACACCCAGGCGTCACGCCAGCCGATAGTATCGATAAGCCAGGTTGCAAGCGGTGTTAAAACCACACCACCAAAAGACACCCCCATAGCAGCAAATGCAATCGCTTTACCACGGTTCACCACAAACCATTTGGAAAGTGTCACATTGACGACCAGGTTGCCCACCATGGCGCAACCCACCGTGAGAATCACACCGTTCAGAAGCCACCAGACCCACAACTGCTCAATGTAACTATGACTGACAAGACCCGCCGTTAAGATGGTTGTCCCCACCAGCATGATCGGCTTGCCGCCTATTTTATCGACACGAGCACCAACAAAAACACCGACGGTAGCCATCACCAGCTGACCTATGGTTCGGGTCAACGTGAAATCGGCTCGACTCCAACCGAGATCTTCGGTCATCGGGATCATGAAAGGACCCAGCACATAGCTGTACATGCCAATTGAAATGAACTGCGCGATGAACGCCGCGCAAATCAGATAATAGCCAAAGTACAGCCGATTTTCGGTGTCAAACAACAAAATAGTTATGCTGCATCAAGGGCTTTGAAATACACTACAAATTCCGCCCCCACTTCGCTATGCACCTGACCATCCATCTCAGCGGGGCTGAAAACACGCAACGCACCACCGTGACTGGCAACAATGCCTGACACGGCCGCCAACCCTAAACCTCTACCTAACTCCTTGGTGGAATAGAAAGGTTCAAAGATGCGCGCCAGCGTTTCTGGCGTTAACCCGGGACCGCTATCGGCAACACTCAGATAACAGTAATGCCCGGGCATAGCGGTTGTCGCAATCTGACAGGCGTCGATGGCGGCCCGATCCAACTCTACCTGTCCGCTGCGCAACCAGATTGATGCCTGTTGTTCGTGCGCTGCTTCATAAGCATTGGTAAGCAGATTGAATACAATTTCGTTCACCTGCACAGGATCTACGGCTACCCGGATCGGTCGCTTTGATAAAGCCACAACAATAGGCACACTGGGTGCAAGATCAATCTGCATAAATGCCAGAACATCTTCAATAAGTTCATTGAGATCAACGGCTTCCACCTTAATCTGTGCACGGCCGGAATAAGCCAGCAGTTTCTGTGACAAACCTGCTGCCCGCTGCGCCCCGCCAATAAGATTTGTCAGCAGGTGCTTTGCGTGGGCCACATCTCCCTGCAGGTTCAGCTCAACCAGTTCCGCGTTACCAATCACGCCCTGCAGCAGGTTATTAAAATCATGAGCAATCCCACCCGCCATCATGCGCAGGCTTTCTAAACGCTTGTCGGCTTCAAATTGCCTGGAGGCGCGCACCTTGGAGGTTTCGTCTTCAAACAACCACATGGAACCGATCTGCTTCTGCCCGTTACGTATAGGCTGCGCAGAGATACTAATCCACGCGTCAGGCTGGTCGACTACCAGCAATACGTCGCTGGGCGAAGCATCAATTCTTTCCGGCGTTAATGTTTCGCCTGAAGGCGAGATCAACTTGGCAGCAAGCACAGGCCCCACCTGGGTGTGAATCGGCAGATCACCGAAGGTTGAGCGGGCAGCATTGTTCAAATAAACCAATCGATAGTTCCGATCAACAAGAATGCCTGGACGCTTGAGATTATCCATGAATTGATCGATGCGTACGCCTGACAACACATAAAGCTGACCACGGAAAATGGCATAAATGAACACCGTTGAACTGAATGCCAGACCAATGGCGGTTGGATCGTCTTCAATGTTCGCCACGCCCGAAAGATACAATCCGTTAAACAGGCCTGGAATGAGCATTGCCAGGGCTAACAGGATCATCTGCACGCGGTCCGCTCGAACCTGAGTTTTACCCGCACAATAAATCGCCAGCAGGCAGGCTGAAGCGATAAACAACCAGAGCGTCCCGGCATTTAGATACCAAAGCAGTTTGAACTCGCTGAAACCAGCCGGGTTAGGAATAAGAAATTGTCCGTGCCAGGGGTTTGTGATCAATCCCAACAGGAGCAACAGCATCGCGCCAAGCGAAACCTGTTGGACAGTTTTTGCCGTTCTGGTCGGCACATAGCGGTAGTGTTGGGCAACATCCAAAATCGACATCCACCAGAATGTCACTGTACCCATAAGCCCTGCGTAGAGCACGTAAACCGCCAGCGCGTGCGACTGAGGGTCCAGAAAAATGCGATTGGCCAGATGGCCGGCGCAATAAACAAATGCGCTGACACAAGCCAGTGGCAGATAGGCGGCTAAAAAGCGAGGTGAGCCTTTTGCTAAAACAAAAACGCAGCTGACGCCAACGACGACAAGACAGATCGTCGCCTCGACAATACTAGCGTTCAAACAATCGGCTCAAGGACTTGCACAGCTGTTTCAGCTACCGCAAACACTCAGCGTGTGAGTGCCGCGATAATCTGATCGACAACTTTGTCTGCCTTTGCGCGCATCTCATCATCATTAGCATCCTGGATCGGATGATCAACAAATACGCGCGGGGCATCCAACATACCCAAAGCCTGAGCCTGCGTCGTTGCTGCATCAACAAATTCGCTCGAAGCTATAGAAACCGCAGGAGTGCCCTGGATTTCGAACCATACCGTGTCATGCAAACTGCACGTGGTACAGGATCCTCAGTCGGCGAGGGCCTCAATGACAAAGTCATTGTCCTGCTGGATCTGCTGGCGCAATGCATCTGGCGCGGGTTTGGTAAATGTGGGCTTGGCGTAGCGCTTGAACTCAACCTTCGGCAGGCGTTGTTGTAACACTTCTTCCAGGCGATCGATCAGCACATTACCGCGCGGTTTGGAGATATCCAGCAGCGCTACACTACCTTCTATCACCGCAGGTCTGGGGCTGATGGCGCGCGCGACGGGCACACGTTCATCAGTGGGATCTAAAATGGTTGTCATAAACCCTCTCCATTTATTAATTACAGCTCTTCTATCTTACGCGAAACAGGGATAGAGCCAATCTCTCCCGTCGCCCAGCCGTGAAAGGCCCCTGAAAATTTGCCTGCCTGGGATCCCGCTACGACGATATGAATATCGTCCTCCGAGCGAAACTTCGGCATTACTTTATCCATGGCGCCAGGTCCCATTTTCTCAACCATTTCCGGCTTAAAACCCGTCCCTGAAATGTCATCAGCCATCAACTCACGGATCGGCTTAGCCGTCACCTCCTGGATGCGGGCACGTATGTCAGCTTTGCTGTAGCCATCCCTGACGAAGGTGTCGACGTGTTCGGGCACCACCACCAGCAGGCAATCTGTCGCATAGTGGGCTTTGGGGTTAAACGCGGACTCTAAACACAGCCCCATGGTACCCGCCAGGCCCGCACCCGTCCTGGAATCCTGGTCAACAATCAAGGTAGGACCACTGGACATGGTGAACACCGAAACCACAGAATCCTGTTCAGCAAAGCCGCGTTCGACATGCAGAGGTGCCCAAGGACTGCGCTCCTCCCACTCCGGAAAACTCATGGTGAATTTCATCGGGTTGCCTAAAGTGGAGCGCTCGGTACCGCCGGGTCTTGCGCCGCCTACGTTACGGATAATCAAACGCACCGCGCGACCGATGGTTGCGTTGGCTCGATTGCCCTGCCCGAGTGCGCCCAGTTCCATGTTCATACCGATGCGTTCACGGATTGGACCATTCACCACAACCACCGGACTTGCACCCATGGTTGTCGCCATGACGCCGTGAATATTGTATTCGTCCGTACAGATGGCTTGGACGATGGTGTTGATGACGGGCATGTATTGCGGTTTGCAGCCCGCCATGACCGCATTGATGGCAACTTTTTCGACAGTCACGTCGCCCATATTGGGGGGCATTTGCGCCAACACATCC
Organism: Symbiodinium necroappetens; assembly: GCA_905231915.1. NCBI lineage: Eukaryota > Dinophyceae > Suessiales > Symbiodiniaceae > Symbiodinium > Symbiodinium necroappetens. The sequence goes on from CAJNJA010006808.1 coordinate 6,473, forward strand.
TGGGGATCGCGCCGGGTACCCGCCAGCATACGCATAACGCGTTCCGGTGTAGGCGGCACCAGGGGCAGACCGTCAGAAAACCCCTGGTCAAACATGAATTCAACTTCGTCGTCGGCAACGCCAATGTCTATACGGCGCGCTCGTAACGGCGAATTCTCCGCTTCCGCCCGCAGTCGGTCAGCAATCAGTGGATCCACTGACAATGAACCGCATCCAGGCCGCCAATCCGGCAAACTCTGCCAGTCGAGCGACGGCGCAGCCACACCCTCTGATTTCGTCAGGGTTTCGCTCAGAGCCAGCCATTCCTCTTTAACGAAGCCGATCAGCGTCTGTGCGGGTTCACCTTGGGCATCAGACCAGACCAGTGTCGGCACGGTATCGATGTCGCTGGCAAACGATACTTTCAGACTGCTGTCGTCCAGGATTTCGAAAGGTGGTGCAAAGGTCTCCAGCAATTTCTGATTACCGGCTTCGGTCTGACCGATCACGTGAAAGTCCAATGTGTCTCCCACCGCCTGCGCCATGGCAGCCAATACCGGCATAACCTCGCGACAGGTCGGGCAGTCTTCTTTTACAAAGCAGACCAGACTGGCTTTTCCCGACGGGAAGCTGACCTGCTCAGATTGAGTGTTGGTTAACGAAAAGGGGGGCACCGTTATATTCATGACGCTGTGTTTTCCTGCACCTGGCAAACTTGAACTTCCCACTATACCGAGTACAGTTTTGGATTCGCAGAAATATTGGGGAGGTATGATGGGAGAATTATCTGAATTCAGGGCAGATACCGCAGCCTGGCTGGCCGAAAACTGCCCGGAGGGGGCACGCGGGCCTGGCCAGATGGCCAACGGCTCCAGCAAAATCATCCTGGAACCAGACGTTGCAAAGTGGCTTGAGGCCTGTGTCGAGAAAGGTTTTACCGCCCCAACCTGGCCTACCCAATATGGTGGCGGCGGTTTGAGCCAGGACTATGCGCGGGTTCTATATGACGAAATGGGCAAGATCAACGCCCGCTCGCCGCTGGTGGGCATGGGTATGTCGATGATTGGGCCCACTTTGCTCGAGTATGGCGATGATGCCCAGAAAGAACGCCACCTGCCTAAGATTATTCGAGGTGAAATCCAATGGTGCCAGGGTTACTCGGAACCCAACGCGGGATCTGATCTGGCCGCGTTAAATACCAAAGCCGAAGATAAAGGTGATCACTATCTGATCAACGGCCAGAAGATCTGGACATCGGGTGCTGCCACCGCAGATTGGATGTTCATTCTGGTACGAACAGATTTTAATGCACCAAAACATGAAGGTATCAGTTTCATGTTACTGACCATGGATCAACCCGGCGTAACGGTCAAACCGATTCGTCTGATCTCCGGCACGTCACCTTTCTGTGAAACTTTTTTTGACGATGCCGTGGCTAAAAAAGAAGACCTGCTGGGGGATCTGAATAAAGGCTGGACAGTAGGCAAACGTCTGCTGCAGTTTGAAAGATCAGGCATTGGCGGTCTGAACGGGGGTGCGCGACAGGCCCAGCCTGGTGCGGGACTCGTCAAAACCGCAAAAAAATATGTCGGAGAAGACGACGGCCGCATCAAAGACCCGGCCCTTCGCGAAGCCATCACCACCTTGAACATGAACCGCGCGGCATTCCAACTCACCGCCGCTCGAGCCAATGCCGAAAATAAATCAGGCACACCCGGGGCAGCCACTTCAATTTTCAAATTATACGGCGCAGCGCTGCAGCAGGATGGCGCTGCGTTGAAACGTGAGTTGATGGGCTTCCGTGGCCTGGGTGCACACGACCCGAACGGATTCACCGCTTCAGAGTTAGAAGCAGCCAGCGACTGGCTGGGCAGCAAAGCAACCACCATATACGGTGGCAGCAATGAAATTCAGGCCAACATCATCGCCAAACGGGTGCTGGGTTTACCAGAATAAATAATACGACACAAAGGAGACAGATATGGCGCATATCGACAAGTTTGAAACCATCGGCGTAGACAGTATCACGCCACATATCGGAGCTGTTGTAGAGGGTGTCGATCTGGCACAACCTCTATCGAACGAACAGTTCAGTGAAATCTACCAGGCCTGGTTAGATTGGAAAGTATTAGTCTTTCACGACCAGGTCATTGACCAGGAACAGCACAAAGCCTTCGCGCGCAAATTTGGCACGTTGCATGTGCACCCAATGCAGCACAGCTATGGCGGCGACCCGGAGATCCTGCGTGTAAAAACCACCAGAGATTCTAAATATACCGCTGGCAATGGCTGGCATACCGACGTTACCTGCGATGAAATTCCGCCGTTGGGCTCCATGTTATACATCACAGAAACTCCGGAGTGTGGCGGCGGAGACACGTTATTTGCTGATATGTACCTTGCCTATGAGCTGCTCAGCGACACCATGAAAGACATGCTGGATGGACTTGTTGCCGTGCACGATGGCGCCATCCCTTATCTGAGCGGTTATCAGGTATCGCCACCGGAAGGTTCAAAGTACCCACGCAATGAGCACCCGGTTGTTGCAACCCATCCTGAAACCGGTAAAAAGGTTTTATACGTCAACAGTGGCTTTACTTCGCACATCAAGGGATTAAATGTCTGGGAAAGCAAAGCTTTACTCGGCGGGCTATTGAATCACATCGCTCAGACTCAACGGCTGTACTGCCGGGTGCAGTGGCGCCCCAACACGCTGACGTTCTGGGATAATCGATGCACCCAGCATCACGCAGTCTGGGACTACTACCCGCACAGCCGCTATGGGGAACGGGTGTCTATTCTCGGCAACGAGCGCCCTGCGGCCTGATCGAACTCAAACTGTTCGCCCCTGAAGCTAAGCGCTTTCGCGCTTGGCTGGTGCGTCAGTTTCACCCTCAAGATCAGGACTGAAATCTGCATCCCGGTCAGTCAACGTGGGCACACTATCTGCGGCAATGTTTGTTTCCAGCTCTGCAGATGCCTCAGCGACCACAATCTCTTGTTCAATTTCACTGGCCTCCTCTTCAGAGGCTTTCATTTCACCAAGATCCGGAGTTTGTGCGTCCAGGTCTTCTTCTGAAAATCTGCTGTCTTCAACAGCGGGTTCACTGAGTCCCTCGGCAAGCGCAGGTGCAACTGCCGCGGTCAGCAGCGGTGACGCTGCATCACCACATAAATCCACTGAACTTCTGGCGAGCTGCTGATGCAACGCCTGATAGCTTTGATCAAGATCGCGAAACTTCTCTGCTGTGGTAGCAAACTGATTGAACACTTCACCTTTATAGTCAGCGAGTTCCTGCTGGGCTGTTTCCAAAGCATTTTCCAATTCACCCACCCTGGCCTTCCTGGCATTACCCAATGGCAGGAAGTAACCCAGAGCCAAACCAATCAGCATGGAGACAACTGCAATCCCAACGACCCACTCAATAACCATAAAACTTCTACCGTTCACCAGATTACGACTATGATACCCGTGTGCATCGCCGCTCAACATCTCCACCTCGGTTTTTTTGACGGAAATTCGTAAAAACTAAATCAAACCCAAACTGGCAGAGCAAACTCAAACCGTGAGCATCAAACCCGCAAGCGAACTCAAGACAGTATTGCAGCTGGGTTGGCCGATGGTGTTGACCCAGATGTTCATCATGGGCATGGGTTTTGTCGATACCGCCATGGCCGGACGCTACAGTGCTACCGATCTGGCCGGCGTGTCATTGGGTGGCAGCGTGATGTGGCCATTCATGATGATGTTTACCGGCATAACCATGGCGCTCACACCCATCATCTCCCAGTTACGCGGGCGCAGGCAGCTGCCGCAAGTGGGCCATCAGATTCGTCAGGGGTTATGGATCTGTCTGGCCACCAGCACCGTCCTGGTTGTGATTCTCTGTAACGCCGGCGCCATCTACGCGCTCACCGGACTTAAACCTGAAGTGGCAAGGATCGCCACCGACTACCTGGCCGCAGTAGCGTGGGGAATCCCTGCCCTGGTGTTTTATGTGGCGTTACGCCATGCCTGCGAAGGGCTTGGACACACACGTCCGCCGATGATCATTGCTGGCAGCATGCTGCCCGTCAATGCGACTCTGAATTACGCGCTGATTTACGGCAAATGGGGGCTGCCTGAACTGGGGGGTGTCGGTTGCGGCTACGCCACGGCGGTGGTCTTCTGGCTACAGTTCATAATGATGATGGTTGTGATCAAGCGCCCCTACTTCACAGCCACCGGTTTGTTTGAACGATTTGAGTGGCCGGAAGCCGCCCCCATCACTTCGATCTTTAAAATTGGTACACCCATTGGTCTGGTCATTTTCCTGGAAATGGCCGTTTTTTCAGTGATCGCTTTTCTAATCGCGCGTTTGGGTGTTGAGCAGGTCGCCGCAAATGCCATTGCCGGCAACATCAACTGGTTGACCTATGTTATTCCGATGAGCCTCGGTGCTGCTGCCAGCATCCGCGTGGGTTTTCATGTTGGCGCCAACGACCTGGTAGCTGCCCGCCTGACCGCGGTGACGGTGTATAAATTCTCTATCGGCTATGCGCTGATTGTCAGCGTAATGCTGGTGTTGATGCGTTATCACCTGGTCAGCATCTATACCGCCGATCCCGCGGTGATCCAGATTGCCGTCACGCTGCTGCTGTTTATTGCCGTGTACCAGATTGTTGACGACAGCCAGGCGGTGACCATTGGCGCGTTACGTGGCTATAAAGATACAGAAGTACCCATGTATATCAGCCTGGTTGGCTACTGGTTTATTGCCGTTCCGCTGGGTTGGTTCCTGTCACAGGAGCTGCTGTTGCCTGGGTTGGCGCCGGGCGTGTACGGCTACTGGACCGCGCTGACTCTTGGTCTGTCGCTGGTGGCCATCAGTGTGGGTCTACGTCTGTGGTACCTCAGCGGCAACGACAAAAAGATTCTGCAGCTGGCGGCAACCTGAAGCGCGTTTGATTTGAGCCCGGGCTTTACCCGGCATATGATGTTGGCTGTTTGCTCTAGATACACCGCTCATGGAAGAACAGCTCACAATCCCGTTGGATCTGGTTAACACCGCCTATCAGTTCCTTACTGAACAGGCCATCACCTGGTCATTCAAACTCCTTGGTGCTGCTCTGGTGGTACTCGCCGGTTTCATTGTCGCCCGCTGGGTTGCCCGCCTGTTAACCGGCATTTTAGAAAAGCGTGATGTAGACGTGACCCTGCGCCAGTTTATGGCCTCTACCGTACGGTTGCTGATTCTGATCATGTTCATGGTTGTGGCTTTGGGTCAGCTGGACATCTCTATCACACCATTGATTGCCGCGATTGGTGGCCTGGCAGTAGGTTTGAGCCTGGCGCTGCAAGGACCGGTGTCCAACTATGGCGCAGGCCTGATGATCATTCTCACACGCATGTATCGCGTCGGCGACACCATCACCACCCAGGGTTGTTCAGGGCTTGTTGAAGACATCAGCCTCGCGGCGACCGCGCTGCGAGCGGAAGATGGCGAGCTGATTATTATTCCCAACAAACATATTGTCGGCGAGGTACATACCAACTCTGAAGCCAATCGAATTGTCGAAGGTTGTGTTGGTATCGCCTACAGCGCCGACCCGGAGCTGGCGATTCAAGCGATTACCCAGGTCCTGAACAACGAAACCGGCGTTATCCAGGACTCACCGCCGGAAGTAGGCATCTGCAACTTTGGAGATTCCAGTGTCGATATCGAATACCGCTACTGGACGCCAACCGGTGGTTATTTCAAAACCATCCATACGGTTAATCTGGCCATCTTCAAAGCCTTCGCAGAGCACGGCATCAGCATCCCATTCCCGCAATCTGAAGTACGTCTGCTCAACGATGACGCTAGCTAGTAGAAACGGGTAAACTTAAGATGCCGGCAGAGTTCAGTATTTCTATCCCTGGCGTGCACTTTGGTCATGCGCAAGACAACAAGGTTCTAACCGGCACCACAGTTTGTTTCTTTGATCGCCCAGCAGTCGCCGCCGTTCACATTATGGGTGCTGCACCTGGCACTCGCGATACTGAACTGCTGAACCCGGAGTTTACCGTCGACCATATCGACGCGCTGGTTTTGTCTGGCGGATCTGCTTACGGGCTGGATGCCGCCGGCGGTGTTCAGGCCTGGCTACGGAAACACAACCGCGGCATTCCACTGGACCCGGTGCGTATCCCCATTGTCCCCTGTGCGATTCTGTTTGATATGCGCAATGAAGGCGACAAGGACTGGGGGCGCTTTTCCCCCTATCGAGATCTGGGTTACGCAGCCATGGAAACGATGACCCAACAGCCTAAGTTAGGTGCTGTCGGTGCAGCGCTGGGCGCCAGAACGGCTAACGCACCGGGCGGTTTTGGCATGGCAGAAACAAAGCTTCGAAGTGGCGGCACTCTGTTAGCCGCTGCCGCTGTCAATGCAGCCGGTTCAGCCCTGGTTGGCGATACCCATCATTTCTGGGCAGCACCTTTTGAAGAAGATGCTGAGTTTGGCGGCTACGGCTACCCACACCCTTGGCCAGACGATGCCAGACAAGGCCGCACCAAATCAGGACAGCGTGTCGCAGGCGCCAACACAACCCTGGGCATTATTGTGACAGACGTGAAACTGACCGCTGCTCAGGCCAAACGCATCGCCACATCAGCACATGATGGTTTTGCCCGCGCGTTATACCCGGTACACACACCCGCCGACGGCGACCTGATTTTTGTCGCCTCAACCGGACAGTATGATGCAGATGAAGAAGCGCTGCTTGACCTGGGTGTGCTCGCTGGTAACACCATGGCCAGAGCCATTGCGCGCGGCGTCTTTGAAGCAGTACAAATGTCCGAACAGAAATAATAATCAAGGACACCGCGTGAACAGCACAATCGATATAGACGGCTTGAGCCGCCGCATAGACGCAAAAAAAGATGAGCTGATTGCCCTCACACAGGATCTGATACGTATCCCCACAATCAATCCACCCGGTGAATTCTATGATGACTGCGCGCACTTTGTCGGTGAGCGTATGGCCCAGCGTGCTTTTACGGTTGAGTACTTTCGCGCCGAAGGTAGCCCTGGGGACACGGATCAGTATCCGCGCATGAACGTTGTCGCCCGGCACCATGGCGGCAGCGGTCCCTGTGTGCATTTCAACTCCCACATTGACGTTGTTGCAGTCGGTAAAGGCTGGCAACAGGATCCATTCGCCGCGACGTTGCTGGGTGACCGGATCTACGGGCGCGGCGCATGTGACATGAAAGGTGGTCTTGCCGCCTCGGTTATCGCCGTTGAAACTTACCTCGAGATGTATCCTGACCATCCTGGTGCCATCGAGATATCCGGCACCGCAGACGAAGAAAGCGGTGGCTATGGCGGCGTCGCCTACCTGGCTGAACTGGGCATCATGGCAAAGCCACGTATTGACCATGTGATCATCCCTGAGCCGCTGGACAAAGACCGCGTATGTTTAGGTCATCGTGGTGTCTGGTGGGCGGAAATTGAAACCAAGGGCCACATTGCCCATGGCAGCATGCCCTTTGATGGCGACTGTGCCGTGCGCCATATGGCTGCCGTACTTGCCCGCTTTGAATCCGAACTTTTTCCTCACCTGGCGACCAAACGCACCAACATGCCGGTTGTCCCGGATGGCGCAAAACAATCGACGCTGAACATCAACTCAATGCATGGCGGTGAATCAGAAGCGTTTGAGGGTCTACCCACACCTCTGGTGGCAGACTCCTGCCGCATGATTATTGATCGACGCTTTCTTATCGAAGAACAACTGGCCACGGTGAAACAGGAGGTTGTCAGCCTGTTGGACGGATTGCGCGCAGACCGCGACCGGTTTGACTACACCATCAGAGATCTGTTCGAGGTGATTCCCACCATGACAGACGAGCATGCCCCTGTGGTTCAGGCCGTCAGCCAGGCCATTGAACAGGTACTGCACAAGCCTGCCACGATGGTGGTATCGCCGGGCACATACGATCAGAAACATATAGATCGTATTGGCAAACTGAGCGACTGCATTGCTTACGGCCCGGGCATCCTGACCCTTGCACATCAACCCGACGAATATGTTGAGGTGCAGGATATGATCGACTCAGCCAAAGTCATGGCCATCGCCCTGCACAACCTGCTTCACGGTTCACAGGCGTGAGCGCTTTGCAAGACAAGGTCGCGATTGTCACTGGCGCAGGCTCAGGCTTTGGAACGGGCATTGCTGAAAGTTTCATTGCTGCTGGTGCAACGGTAGGACTGCTTGACCTGAACCTTACCGCGGCATCAGAGGTTGCAACCCGCCTGGGCAGCCGCGCCATTGCCCTGGAAGGTGACGTCACCAACGAAGCATCCATGCGTAGCGCGATAGATCTGTTACAGCGTCGTGCGGGTGACGTAGATATTGTGGTTAACAACGCCGGCATCGGCCTGCCACCTACTGCAATGGAAGACGTGAGCGCAGAAGACTTTCAACGCCTGTGTGACGTCAACATGCGATCCATTTTTGTATGTGGCAAGGTGATTGTACCCGCGTTTAAGAAACGTCAGCAGGGGGTCATTCTGAACATCGCCTCCACCGCTGGAGTGAGCCCGAGGCCCAACCTCACCTGGTACAACGCATCTAAAGGCTGGGTCATCACCGCCACCAAATCAATGGCCATTGAACTTGCCGCGCTTAACATCCGCGTCAACGCACTTAACCCGGTTGCTGGAGAAACGCCACTGCTGGCAACATTCATGGGTGAGGACACGCCAGAGCAACGCGCCACGTTCTTGCAGAGCATCCCCTTAGGACGTTTCTCCACACCAACGGATCTGGGCGCTGCAGCGGTGTTTTTATGCAGTGATAGCGCCAGTTTGATTACAGGTGTGGCTCTGGAAATTGATGGCGGGCGCTGTATCTAGGAAAGCAGTGCAACCCTTCAGGGATCCTGCTGCCAGATAATGATGCGATCATGACCGCGATATCTTCCAAACGTGAGCTGCGCGCGGGGATTCACCTCACCGGCTCCCAACCAGTTATAACGCAACCAGGCTGGTGTCTGTAACTCAACGTCGACGGCGCCCGTGTTACCGCTGCCCGGTGCGGACAGCCACAGAGGATTGCTGGGATCAACCTGCCCATCTACCAGAGGCGTTGCGCCAAGCGGCCCCAACACAGCTGTTTCACCCACCTGCAGGTCGCCACTGAAGTTACTCAAAGACAATTGTGAAGCCTGATAAGTTGTACAACTGTCCTGCTCAAACGCGGTAAACGCACCATTTTGAAAAGCCTGTGTCTGCAGCCGGATATCCAGATCCTGATCTTCCGGGCCCTGGCTGGGTAAAATCACCATACGCCCAAAATATGCACTGAGGGTGCCAATGCGTTGCGCATTACAGGTAGCACCCAGCGCACAAAAGCCTGAAGCCTGAGCATTCATGTCCAACCCCATAAGCTGGCGCGTGTCAGTCGTGTCGTTAACTGAAACACCTACTGCCATCAGCTCATACGGGCCGTCAGCGACACCCAGACGCTCAAAGGCAGCGCCAGTGTCTAACACATTATATCTACCAGACTGCCATTGCGCAGTAGCAATGGTTAAACGGGATCCCAGGTCAATACCGTTATCCTGAAACTCAGCGACAAAACCTACCGGTGCAAGCCCATTACTGAACAGCACCGCATCATAATTTTCAACTGTGAACCCACTTTGATTTCGCGCATAGATCTCAGCGGTGAGTGAAACGGACGGCGCTGACATATAAGCAAACCCTGAACACTGGGTATCCACTGTTGCGTTAAGCAGCTCAAAATGATGCGGATAGAAGCGTCCCACTGGACCTGCGAGCCCGCCCACAACGTTGCCAGTGTCCATATAGCTGCCATCGCCAACCTCGGCCTGCAGCGTGATACTGCCTACCTCGTCAAAGGCAATATCACTGTTGAGGAAGTAACCCAGCGGAGCCGCTGGGGAAAAACTGTCACCATTGTTCAGCACACCGTCGTCTGCAGGACCAAGACGCCCCCCGGCGGGCAGCAACAAGTCAACCGCGGACACCCGAATACCCTCGCTGGCCAGCTCATTACCATAGTTAGGTGTTGGATCAGATTCAGCGTCCAGTGCGGCCACAGTTATCCGGAAAGGCTCACCTGCAGCGACAAACCCTGCACCAGCAAGACTGTCAGCTCTGGGATTGGGGATACCAGCAGATGATTCAATCCGCCTGATGGAAAGATCCGCAGGTGGGCTGACAAAACTATCCGTTGCCCCAGTCAGACTGCCGGCTTGAAAATTCAGGCGCAGCCGCCCGACATCTTTGTACTTCGCTGACACAACCGCCTGACCTGCGCTGAACAGAATATTCTGCACCACAGGTGAAGCTGCATTTACTCCCACAGGGCTGGCATTAACAAGCGCCCGAACGGATCCTGCAAGCGGATCCACCAGATCCTGCCAGATCTGCACAGCCTGCACACCTTCATAGTCTTCGATCACGCCACATACAGGATCATCTTCAGTGGTGCCAAAAGCCGTTAGATGAATATCAAAGTCGGTGCCTGCGGTTTGTCTTAACAGAGGATCAGACACCGGACTGACCGGTGGGTTAGACAGCGGGTTTGCGGTGACGGTGAAACCCGTGGGAGAGAAGATCAGTGTGCCTTCGGCATCTGTATCACGGACGTTGGGATCCGCAGATTCGAAAACGTCAATATCGAGCACCGCAGGGCCGTCGGGATAGCTCAACGCGAACCAGGCTTCGCCACTATCAGCAGGGCTGAAGCTGTAGGTGGCAAGACCATCATCAGCGACTGCGTCCACTAAGGTACCGGCCCCGGTAGCCAACGCCCAGTTGCCTCTGCCGCTACCTGTATCCAGCGTGACTGTGGTCGCATACCCACTAACGACGTCGCCAGAGGCGTTGATGGCACGCACCCCAATCCGCTCGCTACTACAGTAAATACCGTTTCCGTCATGGACAACCTGAAGTATATTGGCACCCACCGTGGGACATGAACGCACACTGCCATCCCAACTCAAACCGTCGCGATTGTTAACCACTATGTCAGCAACTTGGGACGCGGTGAGCGCTTGGTCAAAGATCAGCAGCTCATCCATTTCCCCGCGCACACTCTGGGAAGCAACAAACCTGCCGCCTACAGAATCCTGCTCCTGGCCAATCACCAGACCTCGCGGATCCAGATCGATAGAGTTTGTGATCAAGTTGACGCAGCCACGTAGGGTGCCGTCCAGATAGATGCAGTTTGACGCCCCATTGCGCACCCACATCCAGTGGTGCCAGGTATTATCCCAGACGTTTGGTACCACAACGTCTCGATTATTATTTTCTATATGCGGGCGAAAACGGGTCGCGCTGCTAAACCAGAAAATCAGCTCATTTGCCTGACCGGAACGTGCACCGGAAACAAACGCTTTGTTGGCTGAATTTGAGGTACGCGCCCAGAAACCTATCGAGAAATCGCGCACGCCGTTAAGCGCTTGAAAATCCAGACTCAGATAGTCCGACGTATCTGTTGCAGACAAGTCAGCCGCTCGGCAAAGCAGGCCCTGCGTCGTTGTGCTGTTGATGGCGATACCATCGTAACCGTTGCCACTGCTGTCGCGCACTTCATCTGCGACACCGGACCAGCTCGGTTCATCAAAAAAGTAGGCCGCTCTCGGCTCAACCCGGGCACAGCGACGAGGCGCACCATTCCAGCTGTTGCCCGCTACGTTATTCGCACGAATACTTTCGATCGCCTCACCAGAAAGACCTTCGTCGAACACATAGAGTTCATCGACAAGACCCTCGACACCCCTGTTGTTACGGAAGTCGTAGCCAATATCATCCTGCTCCTGACCGACGATGAATCCAGTAAAGTCGACATTCAGCGCCCCTTGTGGCAACTGGTTGCAGTCCTGCTGCTGCCCGTCAACATAAAAACAGTTGCGTGAACCTATACGCGTCCAGGCCAGGTGATGCCAGGCGCCATCATCAATATCCTCTATGTCTATACGGCCATCACTGTCATCAAAAAGTTGCGGTTCGAAACGATCCCCGCGCCGGGTCATCCAGTACAGTTCTTTTTCTTCACGGGCATTCGCGGCGCTCAGCAACAGCGAACGGTCGCTATTTGTGGAGCGGTACCAGAGCATGAGGGTGAAATCACGCAAACCGTCCAGCGCACGATGATCCAGATCCAGATAATCTGCGGTGCCACCATCGCTCAGGTCGGCGGCATTACACAGCAAACCGGTAACCGGACTGGTGTTACGCGCGCGTCCGGCGAAGCCGTTTCCAGAGCTGTCAATCACCTCGCCCGGCGTACCATTCCACTGTTGCGCATCAAGGCGGTACTCCGCCACCAGATCAGCGTACAGGTGTGGCCCTGCCAGAAGGCATACAGCTACCAACCACAACCTGATGGGATGCAGACCACTCGGATACATGAATGTAAAAATTCCCAGTCTTTTTAAACACTTACCTCGCTAAGCCTAGTTCAAATTGCAAATATTCCGAGCCTGTTCGATGATATGCTTTAGGAGATTTACAGGGAGAATGGAGAAACATGCAGAAATTCACTGCTCACTTGGTGTTCGTCGCAGGCATCGCTGCGCTTAGCGGATGCGCACAAGTCGCCCAGAACGCGGAAGAAACCGCTAAAAAACCAGATTTATCAGGTACTTACAACATCGCAACGCTCACCCCGCTGCAACGCCCCGAAGAATTCGGAGACCGCGCCTTTGTCACCGAAGAAGAAGCAAAAGCGACAGCAAAGTACTGGGCTGACAATCTGGCCAAAGACGATGAGAAAAGCGACCCTGACCGGGAAGCACCCCCGGAAGGCGGCACAGAAATTTACATACCGGAGTTTTCCGGTGCTGCAGGCGGCGTCGGTGGATACAACGCATTTTATGTAGATATCGGCGACAGTAAATTCCTCCTGGATGGCCTGTATCGAACGTCCATCATCAATCAGCCTGCCAACGGTCGTCTGCCGAAGCTGTCTCCTCAGGGCATGCAGAAAGCCATGGCACAGCGGGCCAACTTTCATGAAAACACCGGCACTGCCTGGTGGATAGAAAAAGGTGTGGGACCATACGACAATCCCGAGAATCGTCCACTGGCCGAGCGTTGTATCCTTGGTTTTGGCTCAACCTCAGGACCGCCGGCACTCCCGGTGATGTACAACAACTTAAAACGCATCGTGCAGACAGACGACCACGTCATCATTTTTAACGAAATGAACCACGATGCCCGCGTAGTGCGCATAGACGCAGATCACCTGCCCGACTCCTCACGCAGCTGGCTGGGTGATTCCATTGGCTACTGGGATGGCGACACGCTGGTTGTTGAAACGAAAAACTTCCGCGAGGAACCCGGTCTGTTCATGGCCTCACAGGCGTTACACGTCACTGAACGATTCAGCCGCATCGATGAGAACACACTGCGTTACGCGTTCACCGTCGATGATCCTAACTGGGTGGAGCCCTGGGGCGGCGAGTATCCCTGGCCGGCCACCGAAGATAAGGTTTATGAGTACGCCTGCCATGAAGGCAACTATGCCCTTGGCGGCATCTTGCGCGGTGCACGGGTGCTCGAAGCGGATGCTATGAACGAAGCTGCTGCAGATAGCGATGGACCTGCCGAATAAGCAACATTTCTAACTGTAGATTAAGGGGCACCTGCAGTATTGAGGTGCCTGACAAATTGCCCGGTGGTCTCTTCCCAGGCCCGTTGCAGCACAAAGCCGCGGTCGAGACCCAGGGAGACAATAAACTCAATGGGCTCATAACCGGCATCCTCGGTAAGTGCCTGGGTTGACCTGACCTGATCCAACGTCCAGTTTTCAGCAGCCGCCTGTTTACCAATATCACCCAACTGCTGCAGAAAGCGCTGAAAATCGCGAATGCCATTTCGGTCCGTAGTTGCACCATGGCCGGGAATAGCCCGGTCAAAGTTCAACGCCAGCACCTTATCCAGAGTCTCCGGCCAACTCTGCACGGTACCCCCAGCCTCGAGGTCAATATTCGGATAGTGCCCATTAAAGAAAAGATCACCCAGATGAGCCACACCTTCATCCACAAAGATCACCACCAGGTCACCATCGGTATGCCCTGGACCAGGGTGGACCAGATCAATTTTTTTATCGCCAACAAACAATGTCTGCCGATCTGAAAATGTCTCGTTGGGCATCAGTTCAGCAGCCCCACCCTGCCAGAAATCTGCATCCACCGTGAGTAAATACTTCAGCGTGCGTTCGGTAGACAGGACCCGGGTGCCTGGCTCGAATGCAGGATTCCCGTGGGTATGATCGAGGTGGTAATGCGTGTTGATAACCATCACCGTTGGCATACCTGTCAGCTCACGAGCTGTTTCACGGATATGATCGCCTTGAATGCCAAAGGTCATGGTATCCACAACCACCGTACCTGCCCGGGTTTTAAGCACCGCCGTGTTGCCGCCAAAACCACGCAACACCCAGAGGTCATCACTGAGTTGCTCAACCTCCAGCGCACGAATCTGGGTGTAAAGGTAACCGCCACCCGCCATCAGGATGAGCACCAGAATCACAATCAGGATCTGCCAGGTTTTCAAGAACTACTCCTGTTTATTCAGTAGGCACCAGGTCGGTTTGCCAGTCTTCCTGCAATAACCGCAGCAATTCGGCAATGGAGGCCAGACGGTTATCAGGGTTCTTCTGCAGGCACTGCATACAGGCATACTCCAACAGCGAAGGCACATGTATGTCACTCACCGTTGAGGGTTTGGGTGGTTCGTCATAAAGTGTAGCGTTGACGATCTTGTCAACCTGATCAAGACCGGAGGTTGTCGAACCGCAAAGAATTTCGTAAAGCACCGCGCCGATGCTGTACACATCTGTACGCGCATCAATATTCGGGTCTCTCTGAATCTGCTCCGGCGACATGTAAGACGCTGTGCCCTGTAACGCACCTCTGGACGTTAACGAGGGGTTAGCTGCAGGGTCTAGATCAATCTGCGTAGCTTCTGTGTTGGTGGATCCGTCAGCATTCCAGACTTTGGCCAGACCCCAATCCAGCAACAGCACCTCACCATAGGGGCCAACCAGTATGTTCTCAGGCTTGATGTCTCGGTGCACAACACCATGGGTATGCGCATATTCCAACGCATGGCAGATCTGCACGATGACATCCACCAATTGAGTTAAGTCGTATCGTTCGCGAAAATCCAGAATCTCCCGGAGTGTGTATCCGTGTACCAGTTTCATGGTGAAGTAATAGTTACCGGCGCGATCGCGTCCCAGCTCGTAGGTAGGCACCGTATTCGGATGCTGCAACATTGCAGAAACCCGTGCCTCTCGCAGCAGTCTGCGCTGTTCTATTTCATCCTTGGCAAATTCGGGACGCAGGGTTTTGTAACAGACCACTCTGGACAGATGTAAGTCTTTGCAGGATTTGATCAGCGACTTGCCGCCAGTGGCAATGGTTGAAAACATTGCATAACGCAGATTCGGATTGATTTTCTCCGCCAAAGGACGGTCCGTGTCTTCTAAGAAGACATGACTGTAGCTTTTCGGCGGCTGAGGGAAATTTAACATACGAGGGTTTACCCAGATCCAACGACGACAATGTAGCAGTGTGCCAGGTAGCTGACCAGCTTCAGCTTAACTGGGCCAGAAGTTCCCCGCGGCCAGCCTGTACAGCAGCGTGACGACCCAACAGACGGAACAAATCGCGCTGTGCTTTACTGCCACCGATGCGATAAGTTTCATCTTTAACCGCCAGCAGCGGTTCCAACGCAGCATCCGGCTGTTGCGGTGCCTGTGCCACTGCCTGAGCCAACGCAACCCCTACCTCACGACATAATACGGCCTGGTCCGTAGAGCCTTGTGCCCAGTCGGACAGGTTTTCAAGCGCGGGTTCAAGCGCTGGTGCGCAGGTGACCGCCAGCGGAATCAGATAATGCAGATTAGCAAACAGCAATTCGCGGTCGTTGCAGTGACGGGCACAGGTATCTACCAGCGGCTGCCAGCGTTCCCCTACGTCCACACCCAGGAATTCCAGTCGCCACAGCAGTGCAGCGTTGTTGCAGATATCCAGGTAAAAATCATCTGCGACACTGTCTGCCAGCTGGTTATCGTAAATAGAAAGTGCCTGGTCGTGTTCACCAAGCCCAAGGCAGAAAAGCGCCTGGTGCCAGATAACGTGGTAACGAAAATTATTCGTGTCTTTCCAACCCGGTTCAGTTTGTGTCAACCAGTTGAAACCCTGCTCATGCTCTCCCAGCATTTCATACACATGAGCCACGGCATGTGTCGCCCAGATATCCTGACTGTTGGCCTGCACCGCATCCTGGCCTAGCGCCAACGCCTGTTCATAGTCACCCGACTCCTCCAGACCAAAGGCATGCATACCCTGCAAAAAGGGATAATGCGGATGATTCTGCGGCCATGCACCCAACACACGCCCGGTGGATGCACTCATGGCTGCGCCGCTACCGTCATAAAAATGCAGATAGTGCGCTATGCGCAGCGCCAGCATATCCAGCGGATGTTCCAACAGCAGTTGTTCAAGCAGAGACAACGCTGCTGCGCTTTGATCTTCGATCCAGAACTTCAGGACCTGCAGGTGCGTCTGTTCCCGCGAGGTCAGCGCCTGGGCACGAACTTGGTCTTCGAGTTGTTTCACCAGGTCTGTGAGCGCGCCGCTGAACTGCGGATGCCCGGCGAGTTTCAGTAAATAACCGCGAAACACCCGGGCCATGAACATATCAGGATCTGCACTTTGCAAACCATCGAGGATTGCCATCACGTCTGGACGCGCACCAAGATAAGACGTCAGCGCAGCCTCAAAGGGTTGCAACGACTCAGCAGACGAAGCGGTATACGCCAAATTCAGCTCATTCCTGTAGGTTGTCATCGTTCTCTCCTGAACTTCGCCTTGTTAGCCATCGAGACGTTGCGCTACGACCACCGTATCAAATGCCTTGCCTTGAGTGTCATGGTGATGACCTGGCTCACTAACCACTGACCGCTCGACAGTCTCAGCTCTAAGTATTTCAAAACCCGGTAGTAAAGCCGACACCTCACTAGCATCGGGCAGAACTTCCGGCCGATCAGGCCCACCGCTACCACTATCAATATTGCGCGGATCGTGCCCGATGTAAACCAGCATCCCACCGGGGGCGACACAGTTTCTGACATGGGCAAACCATATGTTCCGACTGGATGGGTCTGTATGCAGAAAAACCACCGCCACCAGGTCAAACAATCCGAGATCATCCATCCGCTGGGTGACATCGTGTTGCAGCCAGCGCACATTCTGCCCACGCTGTTCAGCAATTTGCCGGGCCTTGGCCAGTCCTACAGCAGAAAAATCTACAGCGGTGACCTGCCAGCCCTGCTCCGCCAGCCACAAAGCGTGCCGACCTTCGCCACAGGCCACATCCAGAGCCCTACCTGGCGGTAGATCTTTGACAATTTCAGCAAACAGCACATTAGGTTGGGCAGACCAGTTCAGCGAGGCTGAGCGATACCGCGCATCCCACTTATCTTTATGTGGGTCGGGTGTGGGTGTATCTGCGTCTGACAAGATCAGCCTAAACTGCCTGGGGGTGCCTGAAAGACCACCATAATTGCAGTATGACTAACCCCAGCCCCAGCAGACCCAGCAACAAAGCTGCGCCGTAAACCACAGAGGTTTCGGCATGTCTGAACGCGATCCCGAAACTCGCCCAGGCCAGCACCAACATCCATGCGGGATCACGGAAACGAAACAGGACGCCAACGGCCACCGTACCGGCAGCCGCCAGCTTCAACACGGTCCAGACAACCGGGCTGAAAACTGTCTCGTTCCAACCATAGGTAATCTGTATCGCACTGGCATTGGCGATGACCGCAACGCTGATCCAGGCGGTGTACAAGCTGAACGGCAGATATAAGAAAACGCGCTCACCCAGGTTATGAGCGGCGCGATCAAGATTGAGCCGTGTATAGACGGTGACCAGCATCCACAGCAGCCCCAGCATGATTGCAAAGGACAGAAACAGCTGATCGTAATGCCAGGCAAAAATCCACCCAGCGTTGCACAGACAGCTGACCTGGAACGGAACCCGCAGTGTTTTCAACAACACGCTGTCACGCTGTGCAGGCAACGCCTGCCAGACAATAAAAAACAACAACGTCAGGTAAATCAGACCCCAGATGGAGAAGACATAACCCGCTGGCGTGAACAATGAGGGGTATTTGTCGGATATCTCGCCGGTCGTCTGGCCACCCAGGGGCACCGCGTTAGCGAGGGTATTGGCAACCAGGACGACGATAAAAGCAGCAATGTTGCCGCCCCAATCTGCTATGGATCTTTGCATGGCTGCTATTGTGCCCTGTTTTCATCCAGACACAAAAAAGCCCGGCTAACAAACCGGGCTTTTTTAATTGGAGCGGGTAACGAGGCTCGAACTCGTGACCTCGACCTTGGCAAGGTCGCGCTCTACCAACTGAGCTACACCCGCTTTAAAAACTACCTGGCAAAAGTCTGTTGAGTTGGTTCAACATATTCCAGGGACGCGAATTCTATAGCAGTTGTGGCCCGTGTCAAATGCTTGTAGCCACATCCACTAAAAGCACCTTACAGGTAATACAGCAACACGTAGGTTGTCAGCAGCACCACAATCCAAAGTGCGGTTGTACCGACCTGCCAGGTGCGTCCAAGAGCGCCTCTGTTGTCTAGCAGACGCAGCAACGGTGGCGCAATCTGCCCGCGTATGCTCTCCAGCAACCGACCTAGCCCAGCACCTGTCGCAGCCACCGCGGCTATCACAGCAAGCGCGATACGCCGCCCCAATACACGCCATAACCAGTCTGTATCCAGGGAGATGGTGAGGGTGCGTTGCATCCAGGGTAACAGCAGGAAAAAAGCCAGGCCGGAGAACAGCAGCAGCTGCAGATAAAACAGTACCTTACCCGGCGTATAAGCTTCGTATTCCATGGGATAAGGCAATAGCGCCCACAACGGCTCAGGATAAACACCCAGAAAAATACACAGGAAGGCAAATATGCCCATCGCCAGAGCCATGTTCCAGGGCGCATCTTTCGGTCGCAGACCGGAATCTTTCTGAAAAAAGACAAACCACGGGAATTTGATTCCCGCATGAAGAAATACACCTGCTGAGGCAGCGGCAAGCAGCATATAGACCACCACCAGACCCTGCTGTTCAGCAGCTACGGAAATCAACGTTTTGGTGGTAAAACCTGAAGTCAGCGGAAAGCTGGAGATGGCTAAAGCGCCGATAATGCCGCACAGGGTGGTAAACGGCATGGTACGAAACAGGCCACCAAGATCGGTACAACGGGAAAAGCCGGTGCGGTATAACACCACGCCGGCAGACATGAACAACAGCGCCTTATAAATGATGTGTGCAAACGCATGGGCGGCTGCACCATTCAGTGCCATTTCGGTGCCAATGCCCACAGCGACCACCATAAACCCAACCTGGTTGACCACTGAATAGGCCAGGATTCGTCGCGCATCGTTCTCCAGCAGCGCATAGATGATGCCGTAAAACACCATATACAGACCAATCCAGATCAGTACGGATTCACCCGGAAACAGGAGGATCAGTGCAAGCACCGCGGATTTGGTGGTAAACGCGGAAAGGAAAACTGAGCCTGTTGGGCTCGAGGCAGGATAAGCATCTGCCAGCCAGGCTGAAACCGGCGGCGCGGCCACATTGATCAAAATACCAATGAGCACCATCCAGGTATCAAAATTGGTCGCCAGCATGGGTTGGATATCGACAGAACCGGTATGCACCACAATACCTTCGATGCCCACCTTGAGAATAACACCACCTAACAAGTGCATAATGGCGTAGCGAATGCCCGCCGCTCTGGCCTGGGGCGTGCCCCCCACCCAAACCACAACAGTGGAGAATATCGCCATCAGTTCCCAGTACAGGAACAGCGTGATCAGATCTCCGGCAAAACATACGCCCACTGCACCCGCCGCGTACGCATAAGCAGCAGCCAGTTCGTACCAACGCGCCTGACGGAAGGCAAACAGGCCACCAACAAAAGCCATGACGGAAAAAATGGTGGCAAACAGGCGACGCAGGGCGCTGCCTTCGACGGGTTCAATGTCATAACCCAGGAAATAGGAAGTCACTGCTACACCGTCCGGCACCTGCCATACCGCCCAGAGCGTCGCCAGCGGCGCCAACAGCAATACCGCCGTACGCAGCCAACCCCGGGTGATGCCGATCAACAGTGCACCAGCGAGCAGCACAAATGCAGGTGGAATGACCATATCAATCATCGTAATAGTCTTCCCGGCGCTTCAGAACAGCGCCTAAAACCTTGGCGACCACCACCATCAAAACACAGGCCAGGAGTCCATAAACAGCGCCAAAGCCAAACCAGCCATCGATGCCGAAATAGCCTTTAATTTTGATGAAAAACTGGCTGATAACTGTCAGCGCCAGCACGATGCTGAAGACAATCCAGAGTTTGCGGATGGTCGCCGGCCGCACCAGCCAGTGGTCATCCTGCTGCGCTTGGGCGCTTTGTTTTTCGGCGTCATTCATTACATTTGGCTCACTAGCTGGCTTTCAAGATCCAGAACCGGCTGATTAAAGAAGAAAAAGCCCAACGTCGCCAGAGCGGTCAAAGACAACGCCAGTACCATGGGCCAGGGCGCTTCGCCGTGGTCTTTACCACCTTCTGCCTCACGCCCGAACCAGGCGGCAAAAATAATGGGCAAAAAGTACGCAGCGTTTAATGCCGTACTGGCGATGATGGTAAATATGGCCACGTAGTTATCACTTTCGAACGCACCAGCAAGGATGAACCATTTAGAAACAAACCCACCTGTGGGCGGCACGCCAATCATCGACAAAGCGCCAATGGTAAAGGCTGCCATGGTCCAGGGCATGCGTGCACCGATCCCGCTGAGCTGGCTGAGCTCTGTCTTCTTCGCTGCGGTGTAGATAGCGCCGGCGGCAAAGAACAGTGTGATCTTGCCAAACGCGTGCGCGACAATATGCACCGCTGCACCAATCTCTGACAGCGGCTTCAACAGCGCCGCCGCCATAATCACATAAGACAACTGACCGATCGTGGAGTAAGCCAGCATACGTTTCAGATTTGTCTGACGCAGCGCCACCACACTGGCGGCAAGAATGGTGAACGCCGCAGCGTACATCAGCCAGCCACTTGAAGGCTCTGAAAACAGATTATCAACCCCAAAGACATAAATGATCACCTTGGTGATGGTGAATACACCCGCCTTCACAACCGCCACTGCGTGCAACAAAGCACTCACCGGGGTTGGCGCAACCATTGCTGCGGGTAACCACTTATGCACGGGCATGACGGCGGCTTTACCCACGCCAAAAACAAACAGCGCCAGCAGCAGACCCACAGCAGGACCACTGATGTGGCCCGCAAGGATACCTTCCGGAGCGAAGGTCAAGGTGCCTGCAACCAGATAGGTCCAGATGATTGCAGGCAGCAATAAACCGATAGAGGTGCCCAGCAGAATGCCGAGATAAACCCTGGCTGAGGCAACCGTCGCCTTATCACCCTTGTGCGAGACAAGTGGATAAGTCGACAGCGTCAGAATTTCATAACACAGAAACAGGGTCAGCAGATTGCCGGCAAACGCAACACCCAGGGCAGCGGCAATCGCGATGGCAAAACAGACATAAAAACGGGTCTGCTTTTTCTCGTTGTTGCCGCGCATATAACCAATGGAATAGATCGAATTAACAATCCAGAGGGTTGCGGCAAGGGCGCCAAACAACATGCCGAGCGGCTCTACGGTGAAGGCTATCTGTAAACCATCAAACAACTCGGCGACCATCAGGGCAGGACGACCACCGTCCATCACCTCAGGCACCAGCGAGGCTACCACCAGGGCAACGGAAACGGCGGTCACTAGCGTGATGGTTTCACGAAGGTTCGGCCAGCGCCCGGTCATACTGATCAGAATGGCGCCTGCCAACGGCAGCAACAGAGACAGGACAATGGTGGTTGCACTACTCATGGCAGATGACTCACCAGGCCCATTGCGGCACTTTCAGACAAGCTGACCGTGAATCCGGGAAACAGACCAAAATAAATATTCGCCAGAGCAACCACCCAGATTCCCAACAGCAGCATTGCAGGCGCTTCGGACTTGAACGGGATTGCTCCGGCATTGGACGCTGTCGCAGCAGAAGTCTCCGGGGGCTCACCAAAATAAAGCTGCTCAACAATTTTCCACACGTAGACCACACCGGCCAGTGAACTCAGCACAACAACCGCAACCGCGGCAATACCCAGCGGACCCTGTTGGAACGCTGCGGACAGCAATAGCCATTTCGAGACAAAACCAGCAGTGCCTGGAATGCCAACGAGACTAGCGCCTAGAATCAACAAGGCCGCTGAAGTCAGTGGCATGCGACGGGCAAGCCCAGCAATATCCGTCATTCGCAGCCCACTGGTTTGAAGTGCAAAAGCAGCCAGCACCAGAAACAAGCCGCCTTTGGCCAGCGCGTGGTTAAACATGTGAGTAAATGCTGCGGTCAGACCTTGGACGTCGCCAAAACTAGCACCCAGCAGAATGTAGCCTATCTGCGCGACGGAGGAATAGGCCAACAATCTCTTTAAGTGTCCTTCGACCACCGCTACGGCTGAGCCGACCAGAATTCCAAGAATGGCCAACGGTGCAAGAAAACCCGCATATTGGGTCATATGCCCGGTCAGGTTGCCTTGAAAAACGACAAAATCGAAGCGCAACAATACATATAACGCCACTTTCGTGGTACAAGCCGCCATAAAGGCGGTGACCATATGTGGTGCGTGATGATAAGCATTAGGTAACCAGACATGTAGCGGGAACACTGCGGCCTTCAACGCCAGCCCCACGGTGATGAAACCGGCAGCAACCAGTATCGGGGTCTGATCACCCACTTCAACCAGACGCCCCTCCATATCGGCAAAGTTGAGCGTACCGGTCATCATATAAACAAGACCAACGCCAATCAGATAGAAGGTGGCACCAATAGTACCCATCACCAGATACTTGATGGTTGCAGTCAGTGCCCGTCTATCAGGACCGGCTGCTACCAGGATGTAACCTGCCAGGGAGGAAATCTCCATAAAAACGAAGACGTTAAATGCGTCGCCGGTAACCGCGATACCTGACAAACCAGTCAACGCAATCATCCAGGCGGCATAAAACAGGGGCTGCTGACCTTCAGGAAGGTCACGAGCTAAACTCACACGACCGCTGAGCAGGGCCACACTAGATGCACCCGTTGTCACAAGCAAAAGAAGCGCATTCAAAGCATCAATTCTCAGCTCAATGCCAAACGGCGCGGGCCAACCACCCATTGCATAAGTCAGCACGCCTAAATCGCGAACCCCAAGCGTCAGCGCAACAGCAATACAGAACGCCATCACACTTGCGGCAGTTGCTGTTGCCCAGGCTAAACTCCCGCCACGCAACAACATGATCATTGGCGCTGACAACATCGGCACCACAATCTGCAACGCGGGTAATTGACTGGTGAGGCTCACTCCTGAGTGTCCGCCTGTTGAATTTCATCGTCTTCGATGGTGCCGTAAGCCTCGTAGATGCGAACAACAACAGCCAGGCCCAATGCGATGGTAGAGATACCCACAACAATTGCGGTGAGAATCAGTACCTGAGGAAGCGGGTTGGAATAAATCTGATCAACTACGCCGGGTTGAATGATGGGTGCTGTGCCGCCATCAACTTTATCCATAGTGATGTACAGCAGAAAAACCGCCGCCTGAAAAATACTCAGACCCAACAGCTTTTTCATCAGATTCGGCTTGGCGATGACAGCGTAGAAGCCAATCATCAACAGCACCACAAAAACCCAATAGTTATACAGGCCAAGGAATTCCAACGTTATCGTCCTCTTGCTGCAAATGCGTGATAAATCGCAAGCAGAACTGATGCGACCGAAATGCCAACACCTAGCTCAATGAGGATAATGCCCCACTGCTGACCTGCAACCGGGTTGCTCGATAGAACTCCGTACTCGAGAAAATTGGCACCTAACAACATAGTCACCAAACCAACGCTGCCATAAAGCAACGCACCCGTCGCCATCAACACAACAAGAACGCGAGGAGGTATTAGAACAAGCGCTTCCCGCTCACCCTGAATTAGCGCAAACAGAATAAGTGCAGCCGCAAAAATTGCGCCTGCCTGAAATCCGCCGCCAGGCCCGTATTCCCCATGGAATTGAACATACAGCGCAAACAGGATAATGAAAGGTATAAGCAGTTGCCCGACAACCTGTGGCACAAGGTGGTGACTGAGATAAGTACGGCCACCAGCAACATCTTCTGGCTTACGATCGCCAAACGCCCCCGGCAGACCAAGCAGGAATAAAACCCCTATGCCTGCGGTAAGCACAACAATCACTTCGCCTAAAGTGTCATAGCCGCGATAGGAACCCAGCACGGCGGTGACGACATTAGGTATGTCAATAAGTACAGGTGTCTGCTCCAGATACCATGGCGCAACATGCTGGTGCACCGGCGCTTCTGGATCTCCCAGGCGCGGTTTCTCGAAAGTAGCATACCCTACGGTAAGCGCAGTGAGGGTAACAACCGAAAGTGCAAGCCAACGCACACCCTTGGGACGATTTTCGTTTGGGGGAATCAGCGCCAAAGCACCCAACAACAATACAGTGGACACACCCGCGCCTACAGCTGCTTCGGTTAACGCGACATCGGCCGCATCCAGCACAAAGAAGTTAGACGCCATCAGGAGCGAAAAAATGCCCGTCAGCATGACGGCGGTGAACAGGTTTTCAGCACGGACTATGCCGATTGCCGAAATGACCAGCAAAGTAAGCAGAAATATGCCGAACAGAACTGTCACGGCTGCATGTCCTCAGGCAGGTTTGGCGGCATTTCAACATCCAGTGGGCGCAGACCGGAGAGCATCGCTGCATTTGCCAACGCATAGGTTGCAGTGGGTCCAGTCAGCAACAGGAAAACGGCAATGGCAGCAAGCTTTACAGCCGCGAGGGACAAACCCGCCTGCAACATGATGCCCAACAGGATCATCACTGTACCCATAGTGTCCGTCAGACTGGCCGCATGCATGCGGGTATAGAGATCTGGCAGACGCATGATGCCTATGCCCCCAATGAGCACAAACAAGCCACCACCAGCAAGCAGACCCCAACTCAGAATATCGAGACCTAATTGCATATCAGTGCTCGTCCTGGGGTGCTTCAATATTGGCAGGCAAAGAATCATCCCGTCGATTCTGGAAAAACTGCAGGACTGCGAGAACGCCAATAAAATTGATCAGAGCATATGCCAGAGCCAGATCAAGAAAGTCCGGGCGACCGTATAAAAACGCAATCACCGCCAATAAAAGCACTGTTTTGGTGCCAAACATATTCACAGCAAGCACCCGGTCATATACAGATGGCCCTAACAACGCCCGGCTCAAAGCCAGAATCATGGTCAGAAAAATGGCCACCGAAGCTACGTAGTACATACCCATCAGAATTTATTCATCACTTTGCGGCCATCATTGTTGATCCATCAGGAATGCAGCAGAGTCGAAACACGCCGGTTCATATCCCCTTCCAGCAGGGCATCCGCACCTTGCCGAGTAAGGCAGTGAACCAACAATTCGCCTTCGTGATCATCCAGCGTGACTGTGCCCGGGGTCAATGTAATTGAATTACCCAAAATCGCCTGCAGGACCGGATTCTTGGTTTGCGCCGTCAGTTGCACAACCGTCGGGGTGATAGGCATTTTCGGCGACAGAACGATGCGCGCCACCTCAAGATTCGATTTCACCAGCTCAATAGCAAGCCAGCCCCAGAAAGGGATGAGCCGATAGCTCAGATGCAGACTGAAGACGTCGCGCTTGAAAAAACCCATTCGATGAGCGAGGAACAGGGTAAACAGGCAAGAAATCACACCCAGCGTAATCAGCAGCGGTTTATACAGTCCACTCCATAAAAGCCAGATGACCATCCATAAGATAAATGTCAGAACCAGGCGCATACAGCCTTATCCCTCACACGGGTAGTGCCGACGTAGAGACGCGTAAACAACGTCTCGAGCCAGAGCGGGTGTTGTCTCGTCGGGATCGCTGAGTTGCTCCAGCACATGGCTGATTAATTCCTGCACCGGTACCGGATCACCGACGCAATACTCAGCATAGATGGTGGGTCCACTGACCCTGACCCGATCACCAAGACGCGTACGAATAGCGCGTTCAGTCAGGGTTTCGGACCGGTCCAGTTCGTCAGCGATGTTCATGGTGACACGCTCGTCGGTGGCCACCGCGCCGTCTAGAAAACCTTGAATATAAAGCACACAATGCAAGCCAGATGGGCTTGCCGGATCATCTTCGTAGGCTTCGCAGGCTGATTGCAGATCACTGCGATCAAGCGGTGTCACCGCGACCACAGCAGACGAAGTCAGCAGGCTGGCGAGAACCAGAAAAAATACATTTAATCGACGCAAAAGCACGCTCAGTTTGCCTTAAGTGGGACTTTGCCACTGCGGAATTCTGGACAATCATGTTCTTGACGGTAGCCCGCGCTGTCAAGGGAAATCGGACTCAGGACCCTGGCACAGCCATTTGTCCTGAGCACCCTACACTAAACGGAGAGTCAACAATGCTCGCTAACGCCATCGACTTGAGGTCTAAACCGCTACATATTTCCAGTATAGGCAAAAATGCTGAACCCGCCGTTGTCCTTGAGGACTTCAATTTTGATGGGGCATCTTTTGAGCAATACATCGATCACCACTGTTCCGAGCAGCAGCCTGGACGAATCATGATGATCGAAGCATCACCACGCAACTGGGACTCATGGGAACGACACACTCAGGGTGAAGAGATTGTAGTTGTGCTCAGCGGGAAAGGAGAATTTATTCAGGATATCGATGGTGTACAACACAGGTTGCCCGTCGAAGCTGGCAGCGCCGTGATCAATCCAGCGGTTGTATGGCATACCGCCAATATCGAGACACCCATCAACGCGCTTTACTTTACTCCCTGCCCGGGTACGGAACACAAACCCCGCTGAATGGTGGGTCAATCAGCGGTTGTCAGCTTTGTTCACAAGCCCAGCCTGTTGATCCGCCTGCTCTGCTTGCCGCGTGCGCTTTTCCACTGGACCGAATCCACCTCCACCCGGTGTTTTCAGCACCAGGGTAGCCTGTGCTGGCACCTGCTCGCGGCCTTTTCCCGCCAGAGACTGTGAGGTGCCATCCGCATGCTCGACGGTCACCGCCCCTGGCCCACCATCCAAACCGCGTGCGCGACCACGCGCTGGATGCACAATACGATCAAACATCTTGGAGATCACGAACGGCTGTGCATATCTATGACTGACCCGGATCGTCTGTCCCAGACCACCCCGGAACCGGCCTTCTCCGCCCGAACCGGGCGTGTACTCTTTACACCAGAACAGTAAAGGTGAGGTCACTTCATTAACTTCAGTCGAGGTAGTCCGTACGCCAGAGGGAAACGCTGTAGTGGACAAGCCATCTTTGTGTGGACGCGCTCCGGTACCCCCATTGAAGATCGGGTTGATCACAAACTGCTGATCATCAGCAGCACCTAATGCATGCATGAAGACTGGATTCCAGATACACGAAGCACCCTCAGCTGGCACGGATTCCGGTAACACCTGAGCAAGACACCCCAACACCACATCAGGCAACATCTGGCCAATACTGTGGCGGGCAGATACCGCTCTGGGCGAGCGTGCGTTCAGCAAGGTGTCTTGTGGTGCTCGCACATGTATCGCCGCAAGTGATCCTGCATTATTAGGTATCTCATTTCCCACCAGGCAACGAACACCAAAAGAAGCATAAGCCTGGGTGTAGGCTAAGGGCACATTTATCCCTCGAGGGCTGGCCCCGGAAGAACCTGCAAAATCCACTGTGATCTGTCTGCCGTCAATATGCATCTCGGCTTTGATCTCAACCGGTTCGTCGTAGCCGTCTACGGTCATGGCATAGGCATAACGTCCCTGAGGCAAGCGTGCAATCTGCTCCCGCATGGCGTCATCTGAACGCTGGATGATGGTAGCCCCCAACTCATCCAAATCAGGCAAAGACAAGTCCTGCATCATATCCAGCAGCGCCGCTGCACCAGCATCGTTGCACGCGGTCAAGGAATACAGATCACCCTGCGCCACCAGCGGATCGCGAACGTTAGCCAGCAGTATGTCCATGAGCACGTCGTTGCGTATACCGGCGCGAAAAAGATGCGAAATAGGAATACGCAGACCTTCTTCAAAAACATCATTTGCGTCAGGCCCAAAACCGCGCCCGCCAACATCTGCGATGTGGCTGGTCGAGGCAAACAAAGCAACACACCCCTGTGCGGAAAAAACCGGCGTCACCACGGTGAAGTCATTCAGGTGTCCGGTACCGTCCCAGGGATCATTCGTCAGCAGCACATCGCCCGGTTGCAGGGTGGCCAGAGGAAATTTGTCAAGAAATTTAGCCACTGCTGCCGCCATCGAATTAACATGCCCGGGTGTGCCCGTCACCGCTTGTGCAAGCATGTCACCAGCAGGGTTGAACACACCGGCGGACAGATCACCCGCTTCACGGACAACAGTGCTGAACGCGGTACGCATTAACACCTGCGCCTGTTCCTCAACAATGGCAAGCAGTCGGTTCCACGCCAGCTGAATTTGCAGTTCCTGCATGACCTAGTCCTCCTGCACGGCAAGTTCTATACACAGGGAAGCATCTGCGCAGACAGAAACCCGGGCGCTCGCTGGCACAATTGTGGTCGTCTGAGTCTCAGCGATCACAAGCGGACCGGCATAGCTCTGACCCACCTGCAGCTCTGCACGCGGCAAGACCTTTGCGGTAAACGCGCTATCACCTGACCACCACTGAACCTGATCACTCACCGCCTGCTCCATGGCCTGGGCATCTGCCGCCTGTAAGGTTTTTGTCATCGGTTCACTGGAGAGTGATAACGTCCAGCTGAGCACTTCTATGGCCAGATCCGGAATAGTGCGCCCATACAGGTGCTCGTAAGTACGTTCGAAACGACTACGGATATCATCAACAGACAGCGCCTGCAGGTCTGAGACATCTACGGCAATCTCGTAACCCTGCCCGACATATCGCATATAACCTTCCCGCCGCTCTTCTCGCTCACCCGTAGCGCCAGCATCATCGAGCACTTCGGCAGCCTCGGCGCGCATCTGTTTAAACAGTCCCGTGACTTCTGCCTGGTCGAGCTCTGCCAACAGCGCGTAAGCGCTACGCACTAATTCATATCGCACCGGGGCGAGTAGAAACCCGATGGCGCTACCCACACCCGCGCCGGGCGGAATCAGCACCCGCGGGATTTTCAACTTCTGGGCCAGGCGCGCCGCGTGTAGCGGTGCAGCACCACCAAACGCAACCAGACAGGTGCCTTGTACACGTTTGCCCCACTCTGCTGCATGCGCACGGGTAGCAGCAGCCATGTTCTCATCGACAATTTCGCTGATCCCCAGCGCCGCAGACAATACATCCAGTGACAGCGGCTGCGCGATATGGTGCTCAAGTGCCTCGGTCGCCGCCTCAACCGAGAGGTTCACTCTGCCACCAGCAAAATTTTCCGGCAGCAGACGACCCAGTAGCAGATCTGCATCGGTGACTGTCGGCAACGTCCCACCGCGCCCGTAGCAGCTTGGCCCGGGCTCAGAACCCGCACTCTGAGGGCCGACGTGAATCCGTTTCAAACTGTCCAGACTGGCGATGGACCCGCCGCCAGCACCAATTTCAACCATCTCCACAACCGGAATTCTGACTGGCAGGCCGCTGCCTTTTTTAAATCGATAACTGCGGTCGACTTCAAAAGCGCGTGAATGTTGCGGCACACCCTTCTCAATTAAACACAGCTTGGCGGTGGTGCCACCCATATCAAAAGAAACCACGCTGCTTTCCTCATGAGATTTAGCCACACTTGCAGCCAGCATCGCACCGCCAGCTGGACCGGACTCAACCAGACGAATCGGAAATCGAGTTGCCGCATCCAGCGTCGTCAAGCCACCACCGGAGGTCATCAAAAGCACCTTGCAGTTGAAACCACGTTCAACCAGAACGGCTCGCAATCTCTCCAGGTAACCGGCCATCAGCGGCTTCACATAAGCATTTGCGGTGGTTGTGGACATACGTTCGTACTCACGTATTTCCGGACAAACCTCGCAGGACAACGAAACCCAAAGTTGCGGAAAACTCTGTTTAACAAGCTGTGCAACACGAAGCTCGTGGGCAGGTTGGCGATAGCTGTGCAGAAAGCCGACAGCTAAGGATTCAACGCCCTGCTCTACCAGCGCATGCACTTCAGACATGAGCCCGCTTTCATCTAAAGCCAGCAGAGTCTGACCATCAGCAGCCACTCTCTCGGCAACTCCTACCCGCCAGTGGCGGGGCACCAGCGGGGCGGGCCGGTCGATGTTCACATCATACTGTTCAAATCTGTTTTCAAAGGCCATGGCAAGCACATCACGGTGTCCAGCAGTGGTCAGCAATGCGGTTTTTGCGCCACGACGCTCTATCAAGGCGTTTGTCGCAAGCGTGGTGCCATGCAGTACTAGCTGCACATCAGCCGCGGCAATGCCCGTACGTGCCAGCACATCATCAACGCCCTGCAGAACACCAGTCACCGGGTCTGCGTGTGTGGTCAGCACTTTGACCGAAGTCACCATCAGCCCCTGCTGAACGACAACATCCGTAAAAGTACCGCCAATATCTACACTCAAACGCACCGCCACTAGCTTGCTCCAGCGGGCGCTTGCTCAAAATTTTCGCGCCACAATGGTGAAGTCAGGCCGACAAGTACCACAACGGTCAGCATCAGCGCTCCGGATATCTGAATCGCCATCTGCGGACCAACAAGCTCAGACAGATAGCCGGCAAACAAGGTACCAATGGGACCCGCGCCCATAAACGAAAAGGCATAGAAACTCATAACACGGGCACGCTGCGACGGCGGCGCTAACTCCTGCATCATGGTTCGAGACATCGGCATCGCAGCACCACCACATAAACCCCAACAGAAAACCAGAACAATAAACACAGTAAAACTTTGGACGCTACCACTGAGAATCAGCACCATGGACCCCAACCCCTGGGCCACCAACAAAGCACGTCCCGCACGTTTCACATAGCCGATTCTCAACATCACCAGAATGGTCAACGCAAGACCTGCTGAATTCAGGCCATTGAGCAGCCCAAGACTGGTGGAGGACCCGTTAAACACTTCCCGCACGGCAAGCGGAAAACAGACAATAAAACAGCCCATGAAAAACATTGCCATGGCGACATTCTGTATCACCACTGTACGCATGACGGGTGAGCCGGCGACGGTTCTGGCACCCTGGAGAACACTCTGCAGGACAGAGTCAGTGGTGCGGGGCTGTGTTTCAACGATGCCGGATTGACGTATTTGCCAATAGGCCACAACGCCAGCCAGCAGACACAGGCTCTGCATTGCCAACACCACAGAAGCACCAAGAAGATCCGAAAACGCAGCGATCCCATAGCCGACAATCTGGAAACCGAATTGGAACAGGCTGGTCAGCAAAACCGTATGCTGCACCTTGTTGCCCGACACATGATTCAGCAAACCGTCTCTGGCTGGGGTAACAAAGGCCTGAACCAGACCCATCAGCACGGCGTAAACCAGCATGACAGGGAAACTCAACCAACCTGCGTAAATTGCCGCGATCAGAATCCAGGGCACCACTGCTCCGGCCAGTTGTGCAAAAAGTGCCTGACGGTCGGGCCCCACGCGATCAGCTATCACCCCGGCCAGCAGAATAAACAGCATGCCGGGCAGCAATAACGCTGTTTGCGCCCAGCCAACCAATTCGGCCGGTTCGCGCAGCACAATGGTGACCAGCCAGGCAAATACCACCGACTGCATACCCCATGCCATGAACCAGGTACTGGTGGCGAACAGGTAGTTGTTTCTAGGCGACATCGTTCAGCGTGAAAAAAAGAGTACGCAACCCTATCATCTTCACCATCACCCGGTCACTTTCAAACGCCGCGCCTTTACATGAGCTACATGGGCACTAGGGTGATCAGGTTGAGCATGAATAAAGAGGCTTTCTGCAGATATACCAGCAGAGGCAACCCCATAAAACTGGCCACGATCAAGCCCAGGAAAATCGCGGTGCCATAACGCATATTCATGACCCGATACTGGTAGGCCAGATTTTTCGGCAGGAAATGCGGCAGGATATAGTGCCCATCCAGAGGACCCAGAGGAATCAGGTTAAACAGCATCAACAGCAGATTGATCTGCGCAAGCAGCGTGAAAAATAATTCGCCGCCAGGATTCTGCCAACCTGCTTTGATCAGCAACAGGAAAATGTTCCAACTGATCAGCGCCGTTAACAGATTCATCAACGGTCCTGCTGCCGCAACGTATAAATCAGATATCGCAGACTTGAAATTACGCGGATCAGTAGGCACCGGCTTGGCGTAACCAATACCGATGAAAACAACCATGAGAAAACCCACCGGATCAAGGTGGGCAATCGGGTTCAAGGTAAGACGACCAGCCCGCTCCGCTGTATCGTCACCCTGCCATTTAGCCACAATCGCGTGACCAAATTCATGGAAAGACAGTGATACCACAAGTGCAATAACAAGCAGCACAAACACTTCATAGCGGCCATCGAGAATCAGGGTGATCATGGCGTCAGTGTAACGCCGCGCTGCATTTCTTGTATGGGTTTTTTAGGCGGCCTGAGACAGGACCAGTGCAATCTGCTGCCCGAGCTGCCGAAAGCCCATAAACTGCTCCGGGCTGACCGACTGCCCGACATCGTTTTCCGCATACAACATACCCACAGGTTTCTGCGCAAGCTTGACGGCGACAACCGCACCGGACCCGCCAAAATGCCAGGCGTCCTGCCGCACCACGTCGGTGAAAATCTGCGCCTTGAAGTCAGCCAGGGCACTGACAAAAACCGGCACGCTTTTCGGATCGTGTGGCGGCCACGCATGCGCTGCTGCTGCATCAACACCGGCGCTGTATTTGACCACCAGTTTGGTTCGGTCGGGCGTAAACAAAGCAAAGTAAACATGAGAGAAACCCACAGCCTGGTGCAGACCATCAACAATCTGCTGCATCAGTTCATCGCGGGAAGCACCACCCTCGAGTTCCTCAGCCAGATTTGTCAGAGCACTGAACAGCACCTCCGCGTTGTAAACCGGCGGGTTGTGACTCGCCTCTGAGCTTGTACCTGAGTCAGCAGTCGTCCGTTTGTCTGATTCAGTATTTTCTTGAGATGACTTGTCAGTCAGCAGCAATGACTGCGATACACCAAATTGCCTGGCAATGTTGCCCGCTGCATCAAGGTTATTGCGGATCAGGGTTTTGACATCAGTCACCTTCATGTTCAGGTGTTTTGCCAGTTGACCTACTACATCGATCAGCGCTTCTGACTCCACATCATGATTGCGCAAAAGGTTCGCCACCTGATGGCCAAACTGTACATGTTGTACCATCGGTAACTCATCGTGACGACCATCCAGAACGTGGCCAACAAGGTCGCCGAGATTCCAGTCTGCAGCGAGCACACGCCCCAGCTCCGAAAGCTCGAACCCGAGCACCTCCCGCTGGGCTTGCAGCAGGTCCGCGCCACCGACTACCAGCGCTTCAATCGCCATCGCTTCACGGTCCGCGCGCGACCAGAACGCCATGTCACCCACTTCTTTGAGGAGGGCGGCAACAAAAACTTCCTCACATTTGTGTCCACAGATACGCGCAAACGAACGCGCTTGAGCGGCTGCGTGAAAGGCCTGTGCCATATGTTGCCCAACCCGCGCGTGTTGGCGTCCTTTGAGCATTTCCTCAATGACTGATACCGAAATGGCCAGTTCACGCACAGCATCAAAACCCACCAGCACAACAGCAGAACTGATGGTATCAATGTCCCGGTTCTGCAGATTAAACAGAGGACTGTTGGCTATCTGAATAACCCGAGCAGCCATTGAGGCATCATGGCCAATAACATCAGACAGGTCCTGAGCGGAGGAACGACTGCTGGAAGAGACATTACGGATGTCCCGGATTGTACGGGAGAACACGGGCAAACCCGAGGCGTTTAACTTGCCCCGCCACAGCTCAATCCGCCGAGACGGTTGTTTTTGTGCACTCTGATTCATGCTGGTTTCCAACTCACTTGGACAAGTGTAGTTCGAAACCGCTATTTCGCCTGGCAGGCCTGGGCTTTATTGGATATTTGTGTCCAACCAGTTCACCAGGTCAGCCAGTACCTCATCACGATTAGTTTCGTTAAACATCTCGTGCCGACCACCCTGGTACCATTTAACCTCAACCCGGGACAGACCCTGGTCGTTAAATGCCTGCAACATGCGCTGGATATCTTTCTGCTCACTGTGAACCGGGTCTTCGGTGCCGGAAAAAACATAGATAGGCAGGTCACGCGGGATTTTTGCCAGGACTTCAGGTTGGGTTGCCGTGCTGGAACCTGCAAACAGATCCACAAGAGAACCCGTGGAAAGTACAAAACCACAGGCGTCGTCATCAAGATACAACTGCACCTGTTGTGCATCCCGAGACAGCCACTCAAAACCCGTTGCCCCTTCACCAGCAAAAGGTTTGTTGGCATCACCAAACAACAGTCGCTGTAAGACATCGCTGGACTGTCCGGCACCCAGGCGCCATTTTTCAAACTTTGCAATGCTGCGCGACAGCAAACCGGCAGACTTGGCTTTGAAACCTGGCGAACCGGAAAGCACCAGCAGGTCGATGCTGTAGCCATAACGTGTAATATACTGCTGAGACATCATGGACCCCATACTGTGGCCCAACAGAATGCGAGGCAGACCCTGATGTTGGCGCGCAATCTCAGCATTTAACTCGTAGGCATCAGCCAGTACACGGTTCCAGCCGTCGCCACCCATGTATCCGAGGTTAGCCTGCCCCGTCACCCCATGACCACGATGATCATTGGCATACACTGCATAACCCGCCTGGTTCAGGTGCTCCGCCACCGCGCCGTAGCGTTGCGCGTGCTCGCCCATGCCATGCGCTATCTGCACGACCGCCTTGGGTGTTTCACAGGCCCAGAAATAACAGGCCACTTCTGCGCCATCGCTGGCGTTGAGCGTAAACGTTTGCATGCACAACCTTTTTTTGTTTTTGCTGTTCAGTTGAATTGTTTTTATTTGCAGTACATATTAAATGGCTTTGCACCCGCACACCTACTGTTACGGACATTTTATGCAACTGATTGGACCCGCAGAGCAGGATATTGCTGATGAAATTGAAGTCCTGGCTAAACTCCTGCCATTGAAAAACGCCCATGTTCTGGAACTTGGCTGCGGCACGGCAGAAAAGACCCGCGAACTCGCCGAGAAAACCCCCATCGCCAGCATTGTGGCTGCAGAGGTGGATCCACAGGCTCACGCCAAGAACATCGCGCTTGGTACCCTGCCTAAAATAGAGTTTGCAACGTTTGGCGCCGAAGCGATCGACGCGCCTGACAATGCTTTTGACATTATCCTGATGTTCAAATCCCTGCACCACGTGCCACTGGATTTGATGGACCAAGCCCTCGCGGAGATCAAACGCGTATTAAAGCCCGGTGGCCTGGCTTACATTTCAGAACCCGTCTTCGCCGGCGACTTTAATGAGGTCCTGCGCCTGTTTCATGACGAATCCAAAGTCAGGCAGGCGGCTTTTGGTGCGCTTGAAAAAACTGTAGCCGCGCGTCACCTTAAGCTGGAACAGGAATATTTCTTCAAAAACCAGGTCACCCTCAAACACTTTGGCCAGTTCGAAAAAGGCGTCATGGCGGCGACCCATACCGAACACATTCTGACGCCGGAGTTAATCCAGCAGGTCAAAGCCAAGTTCGAGAGCTACGGTGACCCGGCAAAAGGCTATACCTTTCTCACTGAAAACCGGGTCGACCTGCTCAAAAAAGCCGTCGCCTGAACGGCTGCCCGCGCCTACTGCTCGCGCATACGCTTAGCCAGCCAACCCCAGCCTTCAGTTGCCTGGCTCATATCGAGAAGCTGATCCTTTTTACTCAGCAGATCCTCATAGGTGACATCTGCATCAAACTCCAGGTCTTCATTATTGAACACTGCAGCGGTGGAAAAACGACCGTTACCTGCAAGAATAACCTTACCTGTTGGCGCATCGTCCGCGCACATCAACAATACCGCCGGTGTGACTAACTTCGGATGACGCATGGGATCGGGATTGTCCAGGTCTTCATCGCGCCCCGGAATAGTGTTAATCAATCGGGTTGAAGCGGCAGGCGCCAGACAGTTAACGCGAATGTTCTTGGCCCGCCCTTCTTTTTCCAGCACGTTCATAAGCCCTAACATACCCATTTTGGCCGCGCCGTAATTGCCCTGACCAAAATTACCAAAGATGCCCGAGGTAGAGCTGGTAAACACAATCCGACCGTAATTTTTTTCGTACATGATGGGCCAGGCGGCGTGGGTGACATAAGCCGAGCCGTTCAGATGCACGTCCATGACAATGTCCCAGTCATCCAGAGCAAGCTTTTTAAAACTCTTGTCGCGAAGAATGCCGGCGTTGTTAACAAGAATATCCACGGTTCCGAATTCTGCAACTGCGTCGTCTACAATCGACTGCGCACCTTCGCGACTGGACACTGAAGCTTTGTTGGCAATGGCCACACCACCCGCAGCTTTTATTTCAGCAACAACTTCATCCGCCATATCGCTGGCACCGGTACCGTCACCGCTGCCGCCGAGATCATTGACCACTACTTTCGCACCGCGCCGGGCAAATTCCAGCGCATGCGCTTTACCCAGACCGCCGCCAGCACCGGTTATGATGACTACCTTATTTTCAAAATCGCTCATTGCTTCTCCTTGTTAAACATCTTTTGAACTTTTCGTGTCATGGGTCGAGTCTGATACCAAACTCACCCAGAATTTCCTGTGTATGCTCGCCTAGGCCCGGTGGTAATCGATAGAAGCCCGCCGGGGTTTGCGTATATTTGATCGGGCTGCCGACAATGGCAACGGGTTCTGATTTCCCTGGCAGATTGAACCGCGTAATCATAGATCTGGCGGCCACATGAGGATCGGCAAAAATATCTGATGCAGTATTTACCGGTCCGCACGGCACGCGCCCACCCAGAGCCTGTACCACTTCGGCTTTTTTTAGTGTTTCGGTCCATGCACTTATCGCAGCTTCAACAAACGCCTGATGACGCCGCCGCACATATGTATTTTTCGTGCGTGGATCATCTTTTAAATCAACCCGCTGCATCGCGTCACACAACGCATCCCAGTGACCGGGTCCAGGCGCAGCTATTGCGACACTGCCATCCAGAGTTGGAAACAAACCAAACGGCATGAGATTAGGATGATGCTGGCCACGCGGTCCGAGTTCGATTCCGGCATAGCCATAATTGGCAATTGTGGTTTCGTTGAAGGCGAGCATGGCATCGTACATCCCAACATCCAGGAATTGTCCTTTTCCTGATACCCGTGCGTGATGGATGGCAGACACAACACCTAACGCCAGCAGAGTGCCAGGATATATATCACCGACACTCACCCCACTTGGATAACCGCCGCCATCTGCTGGCCCGGTAATTTGAGCAAGGCCGCTCATACTCTGGGCCACTATGTCATAAGCAGGCCAGTTGGCGTAAGGACTTTCACCGGTACGGGGATCGCCAAAGCCACGAATGGCGCCATAGACAATTTTGGGGTTTCGCTCGGCTATTGCCTCGTATCCCAGACCCAGTTTATCCATAACGCCTACGCGCATGTTTTCCACCACAGCATCCGCCTGCTCACACAGCTGCATGAACACTTCAGCATCGTCTTTATTTTTCAGGTCGAGAACAATGCTGCGTTTATTGCGATTGATGCTGGCAAAGTATCCGCCGTAATCGGCAGCACCGCTTTGTGTATTTTGATCAGCACTGCCGGCGTTTGTGTAACCTTCAGGCAGGGGGGGAACCGACCGGGCCATGTCACCCGTCGGGGGTTCAACTTTTATGACGTTGGCACCCAGGTCGGCAAGCAGCGCGGTGCCAAAAGGCCCGGCCAATGCCATAGTGCAATCGATGATCGTGATGTCCGTCAACGGACCTGTAGATGTGGTCGCAGGCATGACGTTTACTTGAACCCTCTTTCTCCCTGAGCAGGATACTAACCCAGATCAGGCAGCACAGTGGCCATAGATCTATTTATTCTAAATTTACCGCGCAGCCTTCCATCTCAGCCTGACACTGCTGAGCAGCTTCACTTTCGAGGGCGTCAATGATCTCAGCGTCACCGGAGCCGCTGAGCAGTTGCGCGCCGAATACCGAACCGGGCAGAACAAAAAATACTGCAAAGATATAGCCAAACGCCCAGCTGCGGTGCTCCGCAGATTTCTGTCCAAGCAGTGAAGCCGCCCGCATTGGCAGCGCTTTCAGCCAGGGGATATACAGAAAAGCCAATACACCTAACAGATTGTAAAGCAGGTGCACCAGTGCTATCTGCAGAGCAAACACTTGATAAGCGCCGGTGACTGCGGTCGCAGCCAGCAAGGCCGTAATACACGTACCTATGTTAGCGCCCATTGTGAACGGGAAGACTTGTTTCAGGGTCAGCACACCCGCACCAGCAAGCGGTACAACAAGACTTGTGGTGGTAGACGAAGACTGCACCAGAACCGTCACCAGCGCGCCTGACATGACACCCGTTTCAGGCCGTCGGCCAATAGCTTTTTCCATGACCCCTTTTGCCTTCCCGGTCATCGCACGCCGCAGCAGTTTGCCGAGGTACACAACTGATAACATGATCATCAACACACCAACCCCGATGGCCAGGCTGGCGCCGATGCTGTCCGGCAGATCACCTGCCAGATCCACCACATAATTAGCAACAGGTTTGGTCAAGGCACCGATGAAATTGGCATCCGACATCGATGCGCTCTGGCCACCGGCAAACCATCCCGCAGCAACCCCAGCCATCTTTTCCAGCGGATGAAACATCATCTCGATGGGCAGGAAAATCACAATACTGAAAAGGTTGAAAAAATCGTGCACCGTGGCTGCCTGAAACGATTTTTTAAACGCGGCGCTGTCACGCAGGTTACCCAGGCTGACGATGGTATTGGTTATGGTGGTACCCATATTCGCCCCCATGATCATGGGCACAGCCAGAGACACCGGCACACCACCAGCAACAAGACCCACAATAACTGACGTGACGGTACTGGAAGACTGCACCAGGGCTGTTGCCAGCGTGCCCAGAATGACACCGGCAATAGGATTGCTTGCAAACGCGAAGATCGCGGCGGCGCCGTCTGCACCTCCGGATATCCATTTGAATCCTGCACCTACTACGCTGACACCCACCAACAGCAGATATACCAGCGCCACCACCCCGAGCCAGAGCAGAATGCTTTGCGCCACAGATCCTGTTGCAGCATTTGCGGTAGATATTCGATCGGGCATGCAGACCTTTAAAGTTATTTTGCTTTAGCTGAGAGCTTCAGTACCCGGCCAGCCTAGGCAGCAAGCGTGACAGAATTGTGACACTTCAGTTGGCGGTTACAGCGCCTGTCGCGCGCGTTACTATGACTATTACTTCCTCCAGATCCAGCAGAAAATTTCAGCCTTATGGTGTCAAACATCGATAATTTACGTATACACCGGGTGCGACCTTTGATCGCCCCGGCAATCCTTGCCGAAGACATCCCGCTCACGGCCACCAGCGAACGGTTCATCAGCGCGCAACGCCATACAATTGCGGACATTGTGAACGGTCGCGATCCACGCTTGCTGGTTATTGTTGGACCCTGTTCCGTGCACGACCCCGCCGCAGTCATAGAATACGGCCAGCGCCTCGCTGAGCTACAAAAGCAGGTCAATCAGAATCTGTTTGTTGTCATGCGTGTGTACTTTGAAAAGCCTCGAACCACAGTTGGCTGGAAGGGATTCATCAACGACCCGCATCTGGACGAGTCTTTTAAAGTGAACGATGGCTTGCGCCAGGCACGAGCGTTGCTTGCAGAGCTGACCGCGCTGCAGCTGGCCTGCGCCACCGAATTCCTGGATACCACCTTTGGCCAGTATTTTTCTGACCTGATCAGTTGGGGTGCCATTGGTGCTCGTACAGTTGAAAGCCAGGTGCATCGACAGCTGGCATCCGGGTTATCCATGCCGGTCGGCATCAAAAATTCAACCAGCGGCAACGTCAGCGTTGCTGTGGATGCACTGGTGGCCGCAAGAAGCAGTCACCTGTTCCCGTCCCTGACCAAAGAAGGTGCCCCCGCGCTGCTGGAAAC
The DNA here is from genome assembly GCA_905231915.1 of Symbiodinium necroappetens. Taxonomy (NCBI): domain Eukaryota; class Dinophyceae; order Suessiales; family Symbiodiniaceae; genus Symbiodinium; species Symbiodinium necroappetens. The sequence goes on from CAJNJA010006808.1 coordinate 46,728, forward strand.
CACCGGCAATCCGGATTGCCACCTTATTCTGCGAGGCGGAAAAAAGCCGAATTTCGCAGCGCAAGACGTTACCCAGGCAGCCCAGGAACTCGCTGCCAGAGACATCCACACCGGCATTGTTGTCGATTGCAGTCACGGCAACAGCAACAAAGATCCGGACAGGCAGCCATTTGTGGCAAAGGAGATCATGGCACAGAGACGCCAGGGCCAGCAGAACCTGGTTGGCATCATGATCGAAAGCCACCTGCGCGGCGGGCGGCAGGATCACCCGGAGAACTATGGTCAGAGCATCACCGATGCCTGTCTCGACTGGGCGGCAACCTCGGAACTACTGGTAGAGCTGAACCGCTGATCAGGCTGCACGCAGAACAGGCCCCCATACCGGATATTTGACAAATACATGTGCGTCGATTTAAGCTCAATCTTTCCACTGTAAAGATGGCGGATCATCATCATGACCAGCTCAGTCAATCAGATCAACAAAGCCCGCGTTACCGCCCATGTGGAACAGGACCAGTTTGCGGTGTTCCTGATCGGCATGCGCATCAATAAACCGCTGAAAATTCATAAATGGTTGCCGGTGGCACGGGCTATGGGAAAAATGATTAACGAGCTGAAGACCGCCGGAGATATGGGTTTACGCCATATCGAAAGCTGGTCCGGGCGCACTTCGATCATGGTGCAGTATTGGGATTCATTCGAAGCTCTGGAACACTACGCCAAAGCGCGCAGCTCGCAGCACCTTCCAGCATGGGCGGCATTTAACAAAGCGGTTGGCTCTAATGGCGATGTGGGTATCTGGCATGAAACCTACCTGAGTCAACCTGGCACATTCGAATGTGTGTACAACAACATGCCTGAGTTTGGATTGGCGCGGGCTTTCAACTGCGTGCCCGCAACCGGAGCATACGCCAGTGCGGCCACGCGCCTGGCTGCACCAGGCCAGGAAGAAATTGAGTCGCCAGCGCATAAGTCCTTCGGGTGAAGGTCGCTACCCGTCCGTCAGATCGCTTCGTTTTTGTGCAACTCCGCCAGCGTATCAGCATCTAAACCAAGCAGTTCCTGCAACACCGCATCTGTCGACTCACCCAGCGCAGGCGCATTTTGTAACGCCATGGGCTCAAGATCCGTAAAGCGCAGTGGGGTTCTGAATTGAGATATTTCACCAAACGCTTCATGTGGCCTTTTCTCCAGCGTACCGCGAGCGCCCAGGTGGGGATCATCCAATACATCGGCCAGGTCGTTCACCGGCGAGCAGATAACACCATGCTCCTGGGTAATCCGTAAAATCTCAGCGCGGCTGAGACGGCGAGTCCAATCACTGACAAGGTCATCCACGACATCCATATTTGCCGCCCGCTCAGCCATGGTCGCAAATCTTGGGTCCTGCAGCGCAACGTTGTTATCCATGGCTGCGCACAAGTTTCGCCAGTGTCCTTCGCGTATACAGATAATGGCGACATGACCATCTGCAGCGGGATAAACATTATACGGGGCAAGCGCTTTGCCGGGATGACGATTACCCGCACGTGGCTGCTGTTCTCCAGCAACATAGTAGGAACCCAGCGCGGTAGACAACGTCGGCACCACACAATCCTGCATGGAAATATCAACCGTAGCGCCTTCTCCGGACTGCGTCCGCCCGAACAAGGCTGAAACAATACCTGCATAAAGATGAGTACCTGCCAGGAAATCAGCAAATGCAGCTGCCGTTTTGAGCGGCGGGCCACCCTCTTCTCCGGTAATACTCATCACTCCTGCCATCGCCTGGAGCGTGAAATCCATACCCAGAAAATCTCTATAGGGTCCCGGCGCATTACCGTAACCCGTACTCGATGCATAGATCAGTTTTGGATTAATACCGCGCAGAACATCCGCACCAATGCCATAGCGCGCCATGGTACCCGGAGCAAAATTTTCCAGCACCACATCAACTTCTGCCGCCAGACCTTTGATCAGCTGCTGCCCTTGCGCTGACTTGATATTCAACGTGATGCTTTCTTTGTTGGCGTTCAGCGAAGCAAAAGGATAAGCAGAAGACGCTGCCATACCTCGCCCCCTCAGGGTCTCACCTATTAAAGATTCGACTTTTATCACCCGGGCACCGGCTTGCGCCAGCAGAAACCCGCAATACGGGCCATTGTAGACCTGCCCAAAATCCAACACGGTGATGCCTTCTAACGGAAAGCTTTGCATGTCTGTCCCCCTGATTACATAACCATGTTTAACTGCGCCAGGCCTGGAGTTCCTCGGCAAGCAGTTTGTTCACGTCGTCTGGACGCTGCATCGGAATAAAGTGTGAGCAGTCAGACCAGTGCAGGTCTTTCGCCTGGGGGAACTCACCCGCTAACTCAGGCCAGGTTGGCGACGAGGAAAAATCCTGGCCAGCATCAGGATCTGGCAGTTTTGCCCTGACAATAGTGACCGGAATATCCAGAGAACGGATACTGTCATACACCTCGCCATTGGTGCGCGCAGTCATATAAACCCGCGCTTCCAACTCTGGCGGGCAACACAATCTAAAGTTGCCGTGACCAGTCGCTTCCAGTCCGTATTCGCAATAGTCCCGCAGAATACGGGGGTGAAAAAATGGAAACGAACTCTTACCTGACAAACGGGCTAACATATCTTCCGGTGAATCAAATTCGTTGCGCCGCTTGGCTGCGGGATGCAGTTGATCACCAAAAGAGGCTTCATAACTGTCGTTGTAGGCCTCGGGTTCGGCCACCGTTGGATCCAGCAGTAACAGGCGATCAAATACACCTGTCACAGCAGCAGCATCAAGCAATGTATGCGCACCCATGGAGTGGGCGATACCCACAACATGTTGCAGACCCAGAGCTTTTATAAATTCACTCTGATCCACGCCAAAGTCACTCCAGTCGTGAAAGCTGGCATTTTCGCTTCGGCCATGGGCCCGCAACTCAAGGGCTATGCTGTGATATTCAGGAAAAGCCTCAGCCTGATAATCCCAGAGTCGACCATGAAAACCGGTAGCGTGCACAAACAATAACGTCGGCTTGTCCGCACGAGCCTTGCCGCGCTCAAAATAGGCCAGACGGACGCCGTTGGCCTGAACAAATTTCAACTCGGGTGCATTCATACGGGTAATTCCGCCATCGCTCGCTCCAGGGTAGGTAGGTGATCTTTTACGTTAAGGTCGCCGCCTAACGTACGTAAACAGAGATGTGTCAGTCCCATCTGGTGCCATCGGGTAACACGCTCGCGCCACTCATGCTGCCTGGGCCCGGCCACAGCAACGCCCGCTTCAGTACCAATCGCTGAGGCATCCCTACCCGCGGCCTTCGCGGCGGCATCTACGCGCCGCTTAACGCCCTCAAATTCCTCAGGGTTTGCCAGCACAAACCAGCCGGATGCCCATTTACCCATACGCTGCACCACCCTGTCGGAAGGAATCGAGCGCGCACCTATCCAGACAGGGATGGGCTGTTGTAGCGGTCGCGGCTCAATCCCAATGTTGGAAACAGTATGAAATCGACCCTTGAAATCTACCGCCGGCTGCGTCCATAACGCATGTAACAACTCCAGCTGCTCATCACAACGGGCGCCACGGGTATGAAAGTCGATGCCCATCGCCTGATATTCATCTCGATTGATGCCAATCCCCACACCCAACCTCAATCGCCCGCCAGACAAAACGTCCAACTGGGCGCTTTGTCGGGCGACAAGCGCGGTTTGGCGCAATGGCAACACCAGCACCGACGGGACTAATTCAATCTTCTGAGTTATCGCGGCCAGGTAACTGAGTAGCGTCATGGATTCATGCACGTAACCGCCATCAGGCCGAATCACTTGATCAGGCACGCGCAGATGCGTTAAGCCAAGGCTCTCCGCAGCTAGCGCAAACTCCCGGATCGCACCCAGATCAGCGCCCATTTCCCGGATCGGCAGGGACACCCCTACACGCATAAACTTCCCCTAACAAGATATTTCACGCTATACCATCCAGGATCGGCGCTAGATATTCAATAAACGCCTCGGGATTTTCCGACATTGGAAAATGACCAACGCTGCGCATTTCGGACCAGGTTGATCCTGGAATTGCAGCGTGAGCTGCCTGTCCCAGCTCGCTGGTGCCGCTGTAATCGTACTCCCCAGACAGAATGTGTACGGCAGTTTGAGCGGTATCGATTTCGCCCGCCACCTCACACAGATCAAATTCATCCATGTAGTAATGAAGGTCTCCCAGAAAGGCAGGCGGCCAGCCACTGGCATAAACAAAACTGGTCTCTTTACGCAGATTCACCGGCGAGCCCGGCGCCATTAAACCATCCATAAGTCGGGCTTTGTATTCGTTACTCACCTGCGGATGCCACAGTTCGCCCAGCGCCGCGGTGCTGCCTTCTATCTGCAGTGCGCCTTCCACCGCAATCACCGCACGAAACGCCTGTGGGTGTTTATGTGCAAGATCCAGAGCCAGCAGCCCGCCTACGGAACACCCCATGAACACCGGCCTATCAAGCTGTAATGCAGCGGACAACGCAAGGGGCACCGAACGCAGAAAATCACCCCGCAGCTGATATTCTTCGGTCCACCAGGCTAGATTCTGAGGTGGCAGAGATTTACCGTGAAACGGCAGATCGTAGGCAATCAAACGAAAACGCGAGGTGATTGCCGTGTTTTCAAACAAGTGACGCCACTGACTGCCATGACAACCCGCGGTATGCTGCAGCAGCAATGGAATACCTTGCCCCGCTTCCTCAAAATAAACCCGGTAATCCGCACCCGCCAGATTTAGATAGACGTAGCGCCCAACCGGCTCTGCAAAGTCACCCTGAACCGGGTTGGCGTGCGCGAGAACAGACTCGGTAGCTGGCCGCAGCAATTCAATAGCGCGCATGACCGCAGCGTAGTACTGAGCGTGCAACACGGCGTCTCCGGACCTGGACAGTCCCTGCCCTGCAGAGATGTTTGCCATCAGGTCATGCTGAAATCTGTCGGGTACTGCTGCCAGTACTTTTTGCCAGATACCTGGCGCGCCCGCAAACACCAACACATTCTCCACCCCATCCGCCAGACCACCCCGAGGCTGCCCGTCAATCAGGGTCAATGCTTTGTGCTGCTCCCCTATCTGCAGACACAAGCCGCCCTGCCAGTGGCGGGCTGCCTGCATGAACTCACCATCATCAAGGCATCGCTGTGCCCACTGCTCATCGTTTATCAACTGCATAGCTCTCCCCCGACGCTATTTATTACCCGACTATACCTGGGTAACATCCAAGCCCAAAATGACTGGAAGAAGATTGTGAGCTACAAATGTTTTGCCGTGGAGATCAAAGACCAGATCGCCCACGTCGTCCTGAATCGTCCGGAAAAGCGCAACTCGATGAACCAGGATTTCTGGCAGGAGTTTCCTGCCATTATTGAGGACATCGATAACAACGCCCGGGCTCGGGTCATTGTTATCTCTTCAACCGGGCCACATTTTTCTGCCGGGCTGGATCTAACCATGTTTTCCAGCGCTGACACTGCTGATAAGCCACATAAAAATCAGCGCGCGGTGGCTGCCTATAATCATATCTCGCACATGCAGGAAAGTTTCAACGTGCTGGAAAACGCACGTATTCCGGTTATCGCTGCAATTCAGGGTGGCGCGTATGGTGGCGGTGTTGATCTGGCAACCGCCTGTGATATGCGCTATGCCACGGAAGATGCGTTCCTGGTGGTACAGGAAATCAACATTGCACTCACCGCTGATGTTGGCACATTCCCCCGGCTGGTTAAACTGATCCCGGAAGGCATTGTACGAGAGCTCGCCTATACGGGACGCAAGCTGGGCGCGCAGGAAGCCAAACAGGTGGGGCTGGTCAACCAGGTTTACCCGGATCAGCAAAGCATGCTGGATGGGGTCATGGAAATTGCTGCTGAAATCGCCAGCAAAGCACCTGCAGCGGTTTACGGCTCAAAACGGATGATCAACTATGCCCGCGATCACAGCACTGCCGATGCGCTGGACTACATCAGCATCTGGAATACATCCATGATGAACAACGCGGAAATTATGGAAGCCCTGCAGGCCAAGAGTGAATCCAGGCCTGCAGAGTTTGTTGACCTACCGGTCAAACATACGCGCTGATCAGTTGCCTGTGGGCACTTCCGAGAACGGAATACCTTTGTCCATACGAGGCTCCTGAGGCAAGCCTAAGACCCGCTCAGCGATAATGTTGGCCATTATCTCATCTGTACCGCCGGCAATCCTCAAGCCTGGGATGGCCATGTAGGTATCCTGAAACAGACTGCCAAACATCTCATCTGCGGCTGCATCGCGAACAATGCCCTGCTGCTCGAGGAGGTCGATAGCAAAAGAAGCCATGTCTTGCGACTTTACCGCACCAACAAGTTTACCGATTGAGTTTTCCGGACCCGGGATTGCGCCACGCGACAAAGCAGACAACGTTCGATAGCTGGTGTATTTCAGTCCAGCTTCCTGAACATACCAGGATGCCAGCTTCGCGCGAACATGACTGTCTTCGATGGCTGGCTTGTTGTTGATCTGCACGGTTTCAGCCAGTTTTTTCACAGTGCTGAATTTAGTACCACCGCCACCGGCGCCAATGCTGGCACGCTCATTCATCAGGGTGGTTAGAGAGACCTGCCAACCCTGACCAACATCGCCAAGACGCTGGCTGTCAGGAATACGCACATCGGTAAAATAGACTTCGTTGAAATTGGCTTCACCGGAAATCTGCCGTATCGGCTTTATTTCAATGCCAGGACTTTTCATATCCACATAGAAATAGGACAGGCCTTTGTGTTTCGGCACTGAAGGATCCGTACGCACCACCAGAATGCCCCAGTCAGAATAGTGTGCACCGGAGGTCCAGATCTTCTGCCCGTTGATGATCCAGTCATCTCCGTCTTTCTCAGCCTTGGTGCGCAGCGCGGCCAGGTCAGAACCACCCGCAGGCTCACTGAACAACTGACACCAGATGTCTTCGCCGCTGGCCAGACGCGGCAGAAACTGTTTCTTCGCATCTTCATCCGCCCAGGTCATCAGGGTGGGTGCAGCCATACCCTGACCAATACTGAACACGCCGGTTTCCGGCGCTGCCACTTTGGCTTCTTCCTGACTCAGAATCACCTGCTGAATCGCATTGGCATCACGACCACCAAACTCCTGGGGCCATCGAATACACGCCCAACCGGCATCCGCTTTACGTTTCTGCCAGAACTTCGCCCGCGCCATGCCATCCATGCCGGCCAGCTCATCTTCGCTGGGGATATTCGCTTCCAACCAGGCGCGCGCTTCACTGCGAAAGGTTGCTTCTTCTTTTGAATCTTCAAAATCCATAATGATATCTCCAGTTATGCCACGTCAGCTTGCGCTGATGCTTGAATAAGTTTTTCCTGCCATAAGCCTTCACTGCCGATCGTCACAGCAAGCACTTTTGAACGGCGGTAATAGAACTGACAATCAAACTCCCAGGTGTAGCCCATGCCGCCATGGGTCTGGATGTTCTCTTTTGAGGAAAAGTAATAAGCTTCGGTGCTGCCGACCCGCGCGGTTGCCGCAGCCAGGGGTAATTCAGCTGCGCCGGTGTTCAGGGCCCAGGCACCAAAATAAGCGTTAGACCTTGCCAGCGTGTTTTTCACATACATATTGGCCAGCTTGTGTTTGATGGCCTGGTAAGATGCGATGGGGCGACCAAAAGCGTAACGACCCATGGCATAGTCTTTGGCCATTTCCAGACATCGATCCGATCCGCCAAGCTGCTCCCAGGCATACAGAACCGCAGCACCGTCGAGCAGTTGCTCTAACAGGGCCCAACCGCCACCTTCAGCGCCTAACAGTTCAGCTGACGCGCCATTGAACGTGACGTTGGCGTGATTTGTTGCTGGATCAAGGGTTTTTACCGCCTCAAAGCTGACGCCATCCTGATCGGTGGGCACCAGATAAAGTGATGCACCGTCTCCGCTTGCGCTGCGCGCGGCCACAATCATCACCTGCGAGATCTGTGCATCTGCCACAACGGCTTTGTGACCGGATAGTTTGCCACCCTCAAATCGGGTTTGCAGACTGGCGGCGCTGGGTTGTCCGTTGCCCTCGGCATAAGCAAAACTGCCAATCGCTTCACCTGCAGCCAGCTTGGGTAACCAGAGCCCTTTCTGGGTTTCATTACCCGCTGCAAGCAGCGCTTCTGTTGCCAGATACACCGAGGAACCAAAGGGTACCGGCGCGCAGGCTCGTCCGAGTTCCTCCGCAATCACCACCAGTTCCAGATAAGACAGTCCTAAACCACCGTATTCCTCTGGAATGACAACAGCGGTCCAGCCCATTTCGACAATCTTCTGCCACAAATCCGCAGCATAGAGCTCATCACCTTCCAACACGCGTCGCACCACCGCGGGTGGGCAGTTATCGGTCAGAAACCCCCGCGCCTGATCGCGCAGCAGATTTTGTTCTTCGCCAAATTCGAAATTCATGACTTCCCCATCTATTTAATTTCAAGAGATAGGATTTTGCACAGTTTGGCGCAAGAATCGAGCCCGGATATTTTGTAAGCTTCATCCTGGCTCGACCGTCAAACAAAATGCCGGCGCTCAGTTTCATTCAAAAGGACACCCGCCATGACCGATTTCCTGCGAACACCTGAAGAAAATTTTGCTGAATTGACGGACTTCAACTACGCACCGCACTACCACACCTGGCAGGATATGCGGGTGCACTATATTGATGAGGGTCCCGCAGATGGTCCGGTAATGTTGCTCATGCATGGCATGCCAACCTGGGCGTATCTCTACCGCGACATCATTCCGGTATTGGTGGGTGCCGGCTATCGCTGCATCGCACCGGATCATCTGGGCTTCGGGCGCAGCGATAAGCCAGCTGATATTCACTGGTACAGCATTGCACGCCACACGGAAGTACTGACCAGCCTGATCACTCATCTGGATCTGCAGGATGTGACCCTGGTCTGTCAGGACTGGGGTGGTCCCATCGGCTTGGCCCAGGCTGTACACATGCCGGAACGCTTCAGCCGCCTGATCATTATGAATACGTGGTTACATCATCCAGATTTTGAGTATTCGCAAGGCGTGCGAAACTGGGTGAAAAACTGGCACGAAGGGGGTTTGTTCCATCGACCGCAACCTGATGTTGGCCTCCTGCTCGTTTTGAGCGCAGGCCTGGCACCCAGAGAGGTTATTTTCCCAGCGCTGACACAAGGCAAAGATCCAGGTTTAACCGGCGCAGCAGCCGATGTGTATCAGGGTTTCTCAGCACCCTACCGAGGCATGCCAGATGAGGCTTTTAATGGTTTTCGGCGTTTCCCATTGTCCATACCCATGCAACAACCCGGTATTCACTACGATAACGGCAACGGCGCAGCGCAGACCCATCACTATCAGCAACTGTTGAAGTGGCAAAAACCTGTACATTTTATCTGGGGTTGCAGCGACGACGTATTCACCGAAGCCTGGGGGCGTAAATGGGCAGAGCAGATGCAGGCAAGTTTTGATCCGATTCCTGCGGCGGGTCATTTCCTGCAGAGCAGCCACGGTGCGGAAGTAAGCGAGTTTATCCTGCAACGAATCGCGCAGGAGTAAAGTCGCTTCACACGTCTCTTAACGGACAGCACAACCATTTCGGGGTAACATTCTCCGATGAGCAAAACACATCCGCCAGCCGCCGGCGGCGGCATGAAAAAAGTGTTGTATACGTTGCGCACCGCCCAACAGGCAGGATTGCGCGCGACGTCGAAAGCGCTGACCAGCAAAAATACCTGTAAAACCTGTGGTCTGGGTATGGGCGGTCAACTCGGCGGCATGACCAACGAGCTGGGCGAATTTCCATCCGTTTGCAACAAGAGTGTGCAGGCTCAATCTACCGACCTGCAACCACCCATTCCATCCGCCATATTCAATCACAGCCTGGCGGAGCTGCGCGAGCTCGACGAGCGCGAGCTGGCCCGGTTAGGGCGCCTGGCAAACCCCATATTCAAACCGGCGGATGCTACGCACTACACTGAAGTCAGCTGGTCGTTTGCGCTGCAGAAAGCCATTGAGCAGCTGCGCCAGACCCCGCCACAGAGAAGTTTCTTTTACGCCTCGGGACGTTCATCCAACGAAGCAGGCTTTGTTCTACAGCTGTTTGCCAGGCTGTACGGCACCAACAACGTGAATAACTGCTCCTACTACTGCCATCAAGCTACCACCGAAGGATTGCACACCACCGTGGGTACCGGCACAGCTACCGTTGAACTGGCAGACCTTCAACACAGCGACTGCATCATCCTGCTGGGTGCAAACCCGGCGTCGAACCACCCACGGTTTATCTATCAGCTGCAGGGCTGCCGAACGCGAGGTGGCGAAGTCGTTGTCATCAACCCTGCCAGAGAACCTGGCCTGGTACGTTTTGCCATGCCAAAAAGTGCACGATCCCTGATTGCCGGGGGCACGCCCATAGCCACGGAGTATATGCAGCCACATATCGGCGGTGATGTTGCTCTGCTCAAAGGCATCGCCAAAGCGGTTGTCGCTAAAGGCGGCGCGGACCAGACATTTCTTGCCCAACACACGGAAAATGCGGACGCCTATCTGACAAATTTAGAGTGCCAGAACTGGGAGGATATCGAAGCTCAAAGTGGCGTATCCAAGGCGCGCATCGAACACATCGCTGAGATCTATTGCCAGGCAGAACGGGTCGTTTTTGCCTGGGGTATGGGTCTGACCCATCACCTGCACGGCGTCGCCAATGTGGAAGAAGTCGCCAATCTGGCACTGCTGCGCGGCATGGTGGGCAAACCCTCAGCGGGGCTGCTGCCGCTACGCGGGCACAGTAATGTTCAGGGTATTGGCACCATCGGGGTCAAACCTGTGCTGGCAAATGACGTTTTCGAGGCTCTTGAACAACACCTTGGTATCAACCTGCCAACCCAGTCAGGACTAGACACCATGGCTTGTCTGGACAGAGCTGCAGCGGGTGATATGGACAGCGCATTTATCATGGGCGGCAATCTCTTCAGTGCCAGCCCTGATCGAAGCTGGGCAGAAGGCGCTCTGAATAGAATTGGCAGCAAAACCTTCCTCACCACCACCCTGAATCGCAGCCATATTTACGGCTCAGACAACGGCGCAAGCCTGGTGTTACCCGTACTCGCAAGAGACGAGGAAAGACAAGCCACCACACAGGAAAGCATGTTCAATTATGTGCGCCTGTCTGACGGCGGCATCAATAGAATCGACGGTCCGCGCAGCGAAACTGACCTTCTGGTAAGTATTGCATCACAGGTCATCGACCCAACTGTTTTCGATTTCCAGTGTTTTCAGACCCATCAGTCGATCCGCCATGCAATTGCCGCAACGGTACCCGGCATGCAGCCCCTGGCCAGCATTGATGTGGCTAAAGCAGAGTTTCACGTTAACGGTCGTCTGCTCAAAACACCGCAGTTTTCAAGATCAGGCGGACGCGCGTGTTTTGCACTCAACAGTCTACCCGAGCACAATTGTGAGCGGTCGTTCCGACTGGCAACTGTGCGCAGCGAAGGTCAGTTCAATACGCTGATCTATGAAAATGAAGACAGCTACCGCGGCACAAATTCCCGCTGGTGTATCTTCATGAATATCGAAGATATCAAGGCGCTGGGGCTTACAGCGAACGACCTGGTTGATGTCACTTCGGCTGCTGGCCAGATGATTGCACTGCGGTTAGTGCCTTTCGACCTGCCTGCGGGCAACACGCTGGCGTATTTCCCGGAGGCCAACGTTCTGGTCAATACAGAGGTCGACCCGCGCAGCCGCACACCGGCTTTCAAAAACGTAGCGGTGGATATACAGGCCCATATTGCCGCGAAAACCCCGGCTGACGCTGAATAAGTAGCCGCCCTTTGCTGCAAACGGTATCATGCTGCGCCGCTGAGGCTGACTGCTACCTGGAGTTTCTATGCAAGACATCATCGCCCGACTCAAAGAAAAACAAGATGCCGCTATGCTCGGCGGTGGTGAACACCGCATCAAGCAACAACATCTGAAAGGAAAGCTCACCGCTCGCGAGCGGATTTCAGTGCTTCTTGACGAAGGCTCCTTCGAAGAGTGGGATAAATATGTAGAACACCGCTCGCACGATTTTGGCATGGAAGAACAAAAAATCCCCGGGGATGGTGTAGTCACCGGCTACGGCACAATTAATGGGCGGCTGGTGTTTGTTTACAGCCAGGATTTCACCGTATTCGGTGGCGCTTTATCCGAAGCCCATGCGGAAAAAATCTGCAAAGTCATGGATCAGGCCATGAAGGTTGGCGCGCCGATTATTGGCTTGAACGACTCAGGTGGCGCGCGCATCCAGGAAGGTGTTGCCTCGTTGGGGGGTTACGCAGAAATATTTCAGCGCAATGTGCTTGCCTCAGGCGTCATTCCACAGCTGTCCCTGATCATGGGGCCCTGTGCTGGCGGCGCAGTTTACTCCCCCGCGATGACAGACTTCATCTTCATGGTGGAAGACTCTGCTTACATGTTTGTCACCGGACCAGATGTTGTGAAAACCGTTACCCACGAGGTTGTCACGCCGGAAGAACTCGGCGGCGCGAGTATTCACACGCGCAAATCCGGGGTTGCCGATCTGTCATTCGAAAATGATCTGGAAGCGTTACTGCGCACACGGCGCTTTTTCGATTTTCTGCCTGCAAGTAATCGCGAAAAGCCACCGCGCTGGCCCACAGAAGACCCTGGCGCCCGTGAAGAACCGTCACTTAATACGCTGGTCCCCGCCGACGCATCAAAACCTTATGACATCAAAGAAGTGATCCATAAGATTGCGGACGAGAAAGACTTTTTTGAAGTGCAGTCTGAATACGCACAGAACATTGTTATCGGTTTCATACGTTTACAGGGTTCAACTGTAGGCGTGGTTGCTAATCAACCCATGGTCCTTGCAGGATGCCTGGATATCGATTCGTCGAAGAAAGGCGCGCGTTTTGTTCGCTTCTGCGATGCCTTTAATATTCCCATTCTTACCCTGGTTGATGTACCCGGATTTATGCCCGGCACCGTGCAGGAATACGGTGGCATCATCAAAAATGGCGCCAAACTTCTGTACGCCTATGCGGAATGCACGGTGCCAAAAGTGACATTGATCACCCGCAAAGCATACGGTGGCGCTTATGACGTCATGGCATCCAAACACCTGCGCGGCGACGTTAATCTTGCCTGGCCCAGCGCTGAAATCGCGGTTATGGGTGCTAAAGGTGCTGTTGAAATCATTTTCCGCAAAGAACTGGGCGACGACGAAGGCATCGCACGGCGCACCGAAGAGTATCAGAACCTGTTTGCCAATCCTTTTGTCGCCGCCAGTCGCGGTTACGTTGACGATGTTGTTATGCCTGCTGAAACAAGAGAGCGGGTGTGCCGCTCATTTGCGATGTTGCGCGACAAAGAGCTGGAAAATCCCTGGCGTAAACACGGCAACATCCCGCTTTAACCGCGTGTAAGGTAAATTTAATGTTTGAGAAAATACTGATAGCCAACCGCGGTGAAATTGCCTGCCGCGTCATCAAAACCGCCCGCCGCATGGGTATCAAAACCGTTGCGGTCTACTCCGATGCAGATGCCAATGCGCTGCATACACGCATGGCAGACGAGGCAGTGCACATCGGCCCTTCACCTTCCGCCCAGAGTTACCTGCAGATTGAGCGCATTATTGCTGCCTGCAAAGAAACCGGCGCCCAGGCTGTACACCCGGGATACGGCTTTTTATCTGAGAACGCTGACTTCTGTGAAGCATTAGACGGCGCTGGCATTACCTTCATCGGTCCCGGCGTGAAAGCCATTACCAGCATGGGTGACAAGATCACCTCTAAACTGCTGGCTGCTGAAGCAGGCGTTAACACGATCCCAGGCTACACCGATGTGATTGATGGCCCTGAACATGCGGTAAAAATCGCCTCTGAAATTGGCTATCCGGTGATGTTGAAAGCCAGCGCCGGAGGCGGTGGTAAAGGCATGCGCGTGGTGTGGAATGATGACGAGTGTCGCGACGGTTTTGAACGCGCCACTAACGAAGCCCGTTCAAGCTTTGGTGACGACCGCGTATTCGCCGAGAAATTCATCGAAGAGCCAAGGCACATTGAGATCCAGGTGCTCGCTGACAAACATGGCAACGCCATATTCCTAGGCGAACGAGAATGTTCAATCCAGCGACGCCACCAGAAAGTCATCGAAGAAGCACCTTCTCCGTTTCTTGATGAAAAGACCCGCCAAGCTATGGGTGAACAGGCCATTGCCCTGTCTCGTGCCGTCGACTACAGCTCGGCTGGCACCGTTGAATTTATCGTTGACGCCAACAAGAACTTTTTCTTCCTTGAAATGAATACACGTTTACAGGTGGAGCACCCTGTCACGGAACTCGTCACCGGCCAGGACCTGGTGGAGCATATGATCCGCGTGGCCAACAATGAAGTGCTTTCACTAAAGCAGGAAGACGTTCAGCTCAAAGGCTGGGCGATGGAAAGCCGTGTTTATGCGGAAGATCCGTTTCGAAACTTTCTACCGTCAATCGGGCGTCTGGTGAATTATAAAGCACCCGTTGAAACAGCCCACGTACGTGTCGACACCGGCATTGAAGAAGGCAGCGAGGTATCGATGTATTACGATCCCATGATTGCAAAACTGGTGACTTACGGCGATACCCGCGAACAAGCCATTGAACACATGGCTGATGCTTTAGACAGTTATTACATCCGTGGCGTACGGCATAATATCAGCTTCCTGAATGCATTGATCATGCACCCCCGTTTTGCGGAAGGCCGCATAACCACAAACTTTATTGCTGAAGAATACCCCGACGGATTCCACGCCGGCGACGTACCCCAGAGTGATCCTCTGATACCAGTTGTCATAACCGCCGTGATCAACACCATCCTGAACGAACGCGCCAGCCAGATCAGCGGTCAGACGCGCAGGTTCGAACCGGAAGCTCACCAGGATTGGGTTGTCATCGCAAACAAGGCCCACTATCCAATAACACTGCAGCCTGTCGCACATGGCTTTGAAGTGGACTTTGAAGGCAAAGTGTACCGCGTGCAAACCGACTGGCTACCCGGCAACACCCTGGTGGAAGCAGAGGTCAATGGCCAGACAGTGACCCTCCAGCTAGAACAGCACAAGGCCGGTTATCTCGCCTTCTATCGCGGTGCAGAAACTCAGCTGCTGGTGTTAACGCCAGCTGCGGCAGAACTTGCACAGCACATGATCGAAAAGACACCACCTGATTTGTCCAAGTTCCTTCTCTCACCCATGCCAGGGCTACTGGTTAGTTTGTCGGTTAAAGAAGGCGACGAGGTCAAAGCGGGTGAAGAGCTAGCGGTCGTCGAAGCCATGAAAATGGAAAACAGTTTACGTGCCGAAGAAGACGGTGTAGTGGCCAAAGTGATGGCCAGCGAAGGTGAATCGTTAATGGTTGACCAGGCTATTGTAGAATTTGAATAGCCGATCGTTTGAATAATCCATCGATAGCGCCTTCACCCGGCGCTATCGAATGCCAAGACGGGGCATTTTTCAGGCCGCTCTGACTTCTTCCAGCTCGACAAGGGTGCCGCAGAAGTCTTTGGGATGCAGGAACACCACCGGCAGACCATGAGCGCCTGTTTTTGGTTGACCGTCGCCAAGCACCCGCGCGCCTTCATCCACAAGATGTGCAATTGCTGCATGAATGTCTTCAACTTCATAACAAACATGATGCATGCCGCCACTGGGATTGTTGTCCAGAAATTTCTGCACGGGCGAGTCTTCTCCGAGAGGGTGCAACAGCTCAATTTTAGTATTTGGCAGCTCCACAAAAACCGTGGTGACACCATGGTCAGGCAAAGGCTCAGGCGCAGTGACCTTAGCACCCAGCGAGGTTTTATACATTTGCGCTGCTGCTGCCAGGTCCGGCACTACGATGGCCACATGGTTCAACCGTCCAATCATCTGTTACTCCTGCTTTCTTGTTAATCTAATGTTTTTTATCTGTTTTTGCCGGGAATCAGCTTCAATATCTGACTCGCTGCGTCCGGAATGTTTGTACCCGGCCCGAAAATAGCGTGCACGCCTGCGTCGTAGAGTGCCTGATAGTCCTGCTGCGGGATGACACCGCCGACCACAACAATCACGTCCTCCATGCCTGCAGCCTGCAGCTCCTGAATCATTTCAGGGACCAACGATTTATGTCCACCAGCAAGGGTGGACACACCGACGACCTGCACACCTTCTGCTTTGGCCTGGGCAGCGGCTTCTGAAGGCGTCTGAAATAATTGCCCCATACTCACATCGAAACCAAAATCACCAAACGCGTTGGAAATGACCTTGGCACCCCGGTCATGTCCATCCTGTCCCATCTTGACCACCAGGATGCTGGGCGCCTGCCCCTCAACGTCTGTGAAAATTTTGATCTCGTCGCGCACTTTAGTAAAAGCTGGGTCATCACCATAACTCTCGGCATAGACTCCGGGCGTCATCTTCGCTTTGGGCTCATGCCTGCCGTAGACCTTCTCAAGTGCGTAAGACACCTCGCCGACGCTGGCGCGATTACGAGTGGCCTCTATCGCAAGCTCCAACAGGTTACCTGAGTTTTCCGCTGCTGCTTTTGTGAGCGCATCCATCGAGGCCTGCACCTTGGCTTCGTCGCGGTTATTACGCAACTCATTCAGTCGACGCAGCTGTGCCTGCCTCACCTTGCTGTTATCAACAGCCAGGACATCGAGCTCGCCGTCTTCTTCCTCAAGTTGATATTTGTTAACGCCGACAATCACGTCTTCGCCACGTTCAATGCGCGCCTGGCGCTGAGCCGCAGCTTCCTCGATACGCTGTTTGGGCATGCCTGACACTACGGCCTTAGTCATACCGCCGAGACCTTCTACTTCTTCGATCAGTTTGCGCGCGTGCTGCACAATGGAGTTAGTCAGGCTCTCAACATAATAGCTGCCACCTAACGGATCGATTGTACGGGTTATCTGACTTTCTTCGGCAAGAATGATCTGCGTATTGCGTGCTATGCGGGCGGAGAATGGCGTTGGCAGCGCAATCGCTTCGTCCAATGCATTGGTATGCAGACTCTGAGTGCCACCCAGCACAGCTGCCATCGCTTCGATCGTGGTGCGCACCACGTTGTTATATGGATCCTGTTCCTGCAGCGATACCCCTGAGGTCTGACAATGCGTCCGCAGCATCAGTGAGGATGGATTCTGCGGATTAAACTGACTCATAAGCTCGTGCCACAGAATCCGGGCCGCACGTAACTTGGCGATCTCCATGAAGAAGTTCATGCCAATACAGAAAAAGAACGATAAACGCGGCGCAAATTTATCTACCGCCTGTCCGGTGGCAAGGGCCGCACGGACGTACTCGACACCATCTGCGAGCGTAAACGCAACCTCCTGTACCGCGTTCGCGCCGGCTTCCTGCATGTGATAACCGGAAATCGAAATGGAGTTGAAACGCGGCATATGCTCAGATGTATAGCCGATAATGTCCGCCACAATCCGCATACTGCTTTGCGGCGGATAAATAAAGGTGTTGCGGACCATGAACTCTTTCAGAATGTCGTTCTGAATTGTGCCGGAAAGGTCTTTCTGTGCGACCCCCTGCTCTTCACCGGCGACCACATAGCCTGCAAGTACCGGTAACACAGCGCCGTTCATGGTCATCGATACGGACATCTGATCAAGCGGAATGCCGTCAAATAGAATTTTCATGTCTTCCACTGAATCAATGGCGACACCCGCCATACCTACATCACCCGCCACACGCGGATGATCAGAATCAAATCCGCGATGGGTGGCCAGATCAAATGCAACCGATAGTCCCTTCTGACCCGCTGCCAGATTCTGTCGATAAAAAGCGTTGGATTCCTCTGCGGTGGAAAAGCCCGCATATTGCCGGATGGTCCAGGGTCGATTGGTGTACATGGTTGAACGCGGTCCCCGCGCAAACGGTGCATCGCCAGGAAAGCTGGGAATATGTGCTATGTCTTCAATATCTGCTTCTGTATACAGAGGTTTTATGGGGATACCTTCAGGGCTTACCCAGGTCAGATCCTCCAGCGGTTTACCGCGCAGCTCTGCTTCTGAGCGTTGTGCCCAGGCTTCCTGACCCGTTAGTTTTTCGTCCGCCATATCCAATCATCCGCAAAAATCTGAGCGCACTATTGTAACCTTCAGGACGCCTCACAACATCTCTTGCAAATGTTTTCGGGATAGACATAATCTGAGCCACACGGGCAAAAACTAAAGGAGGTGATCAGTGATATCTATTGCGAGTTTCGAGGGTCAGCTTTTGTAGTTGATCCTACAACGAGCAAAGAGGGTCGGTTTTGACGTGAGTCATCAACCGGCCCTTTTTTTGACCGGAAAAAGTTCTACGTCGCCGAAGCGTTTGCCAACGTCTTATACCAACGAAGTTAAGGCCTGTTTGAGCGTCAGGGTCATTTGCGCAAGCTGATCTTCCGTGGCTGTGAATGGCGGAGCAAACTGCAACGTATCACCTCCCCAACGCACATACAGCCCATGATGCCAGCACCACACGCCAACCTCATACGGGCGCACAGTAAGATCTGCACCGCGCGGTGCCAGCTGAATTGCGCCCATCATGCCGATATTGCGAACATCCACAACATGAGGCAGGTCACGCAAACTGTGCAGACTCTCCTGCAACACCGGGGCAAGCTTCAGCGCCCTGCCAACCATATCGTCCTGCTCAAATACGTCCAGGGCAGCCAGGGCTGCGGCGCAGGCTACCGGATGGGCTGAATAGGTATAGCCATGGGGCATGGCAATCTGATGATCGGCCTGATCATCATCGACAAAGGCGTCGAATATTTCTTTGCCGGTTAACACCGCCCCCATGGGAATCACGCCATTGGTCAGCGTTTTGGCCAGATTCATGATGTCCGGCATCACCCCGAAGGTCTGCGCCCCAAAACTGGATCCGGTACGGGCAAAGCCGGTAATGACCTCATCAAAAATCAGCAGAATATCGTGTTGTGTACAGATTTCCCTCAGCCGAGCAAGATAGGCGGAGGGCGGCACCAGGACACCACCCGAACCAGCCACGGGCTCAACAATAACAGCCGCGATGTTGGAGGCGTCGTGCAACGCCACAAGCTGCTCGAGATAGTTAGCCAACTCCTCGCCACCCTGGGGCTGGCCTTTTGTGAACACATCTTCGGCACGCCAGGTCTGGGGCAGATGATCCGCTTCAGCCAGTTGCCCGAACAGTTTGCGGTTGGGTCCAATCCCGCCCAGGCTGGTGCCGGCAAAATTCACACCGTGATAGCCCTTGATACGACCAATAAAGCGGGTTTTATTCGGTTGTCCTCGCATGCGCCAGTAAGCACGCGCGATTTTCAGCGACGTATCTGCGCTCTCTGAACCTGAGTTGGTGAAAAAAACGTGATTAAAAGGCTCCGGTGCAATTCGTGTCAGACGCTCCGCCAGCTCAAATGCCAGGGGGTGGCCCAGTTGAAAGCTGGGGCTGTAATCCAGCGTCTGCAGCTGACGGGTCACTGCCTGGGCGATCTCCGGGCGATTGTGTCCGAATCCACAACACCACAATCCCGAAATGCTATCAAAAACACGTCGACCGTCATCGGTGATGTATTCACATCCCTCGGCCGCAGCAACTATGCGCGGATCTTTACGAAAACCATTACGCGCCGTAAACGGCATCCAGAAATGATCATTGATCGGTGTTTTTTCAACCATGGTGCAAAATCGCTTCTCAAAGGCGTAACCTATTGTTTCACTGGCGCGCGCAAGCTGCCACTCACAAAAGCTTCATCTGATGCACCTTACTATATTGTTCTTGGTGTAATCACAACGTCCAATTAAGATGCAGGCTCACAACAGGATCCTAACGCCCATGGCTGAGAAACAAGGTTTTCGCACGATTCTACTGGTTGAAGACAACAATGAGTTGGCCGAAACCGTTGGCATGTATCTCGAATCTCAAAGTTATACCGTTGACTACGCGGGTGATGGTTTAACCGCCATGCACCTGGCAGTGACGGAAGAATATGACGCCATTATCCTGGACATCAATCTACCAGGCATCGACGGCATGGAAGTATGTCGTCGCTTGCGTAAAGACGCGCGGAAGACAACACCAGTGATCATGCTGACAGCGCGCGATCAACTGAACGACAAACTGCAGGGTTTTGAAGTCGGCGCAGACGATTATCTGGTCAAACCTTTTGAACTACCAGAACTGGCCGTGCGTATTGAAGCTTTGATCCGTCGGGACAAAGGGGATGTCTCTGAAACCACCTACAGAGTTGCCGACCTTGAACTGGACACAGAGCGGGAAATAGCCATCAGAGCCGGCAAGCGCCTGAGCCTTTCGCCGCGCTCCTTCGAGATTCTACGCGTTCTGATGAGGCGCGCGCCTTCCGTGGTGTCCCGGCGGGAGCTGGAAAAGGAAATCTGGGGAGACGAAGTACCCGACTCAGATGCGTTGCGCAGCCATGTATATAATCTGCGCCGCATTGTCGACAAACCGTTCGACAAACCCCTCATAGAAACTTTAGCCGGACGCGGCTTCCGTATGGCTGATGACGACTGACCGATAGATTCAGTTTCTATACCAGACTCTGAATTCTGTACCCACACCTTCTTCACTGTCCAAGTCAACACGCCAGTCAAGCTGTTGCGCCAGGCGCCGCACCAGAGCTAACCCCAACCCCTGACCATTTGCTGTACTTTTTGCCTTCTCGCCGCGGAAAAATGCCGTGAAAGCACTGTCCATATCTTCATCATTCATGCCGATACCGGTATCAGTTACCGCAACGTAACGATCCGTGATGCGAATGGTGACACGCCCTTTATGCGTATAGGTAAGCGCATTGCGAATCAGGTTGCTCATAATGATTGCAAGCACCCTCGGGCGTGCGTTGCAGACAACATCGAATTCTTCAATCAGCTCGATCCGATTGCTGTTCTTTTCCGCATATTCAGAGAGTAATTCGATCTCCTCTGCTATGACCTGATTGACGCTGGTAGGTCCTTCCTGGGCAAAAACGTCTTCTTCACGGGCAAGCATCAACAGGGTTTCCAGCAGGGTCTCCATATCGACCACCACTCGACGCATACGCTGCAGCACTTTCTGATCGGCATCTGACCGCTCTTTGTTGCTCTCAAGAATATCCAGCGACCCTTTCATCACCGCTATCGGGGTACGCAGCTCATGACCTGCGTCACGCGTAAATGTACGTTCCCGCTCGATAAAATTTTCCAGGCGCGAACTGAATTCCTGCAGTGCCTCAACCATCAGGCGGGTTTCGCGGTCAACGTCTTCAGGTGTGACCGGCACCTCTAATCGCTGGGTGGAACGAAAATCGAACTGTTCAATGGACTTGGCCAGATTAAGCATGGGCGAAATAGCAGCGTGAGAAAGGCGATAGGTTAGAAACAGCAGGATATAAACGACCAGCAGAACAGCAGCCAGCGGAGCCAGGCCAAAATAGAATACCAGGTCAGCTACCTGAGCTTCTGCAAAAACAAGATAAAGCGTCTGCTCATTCTCACGGCTGACAAATATCAGTGGTTTGCCCTGCATGCCTTCCGCTCGCCCAAACCCTGGATCAAGCGAGCGCATGTTCTCAGGCACCGCAGAGTAATCGTCCCCTTTGGCAAGATAACCCACCATATTGCGCACATTTGGCAGAGGATGTGTGGGATCCTGCTGGACAACTTCCCAGTAATACTCCGCTTCAGTTTCAAGCGCTTCCCGGGTCAATACGTTTTCAACAATGACGTACGTCATGAACACGCCAATCAACGCAGCAACACTGATCAGCAACACCTGCAACGCATAAACACGAACCAACTTGGCCCGTAGACCGAGCTTAGTGGTGGCTGAAGAAGTGGGATGGTTGTCTTTTATGGGTGTTCCCCGAATCTGGCCGCGACATCAGTGACGCCAGTACAACATATCAGGTCTGCTCTTGAGCTTCGACCAGTACCTCTGACGACTGCGTCATAGCTAATGCCCATTTGGCCAGACCAAAGAACAGCACGAACCAGGTAACGCAAATCAGTGGGGTGAGTGCCAGTTCCTGCACAATCACCGAGCCGAAGCGTTCGCCTGACAGATAGGTCACAGGCGCAAAGGCGCCAACAACCAGAGAGCCAATCAATGTGTGATCTCGAAACAGCGACATAGAATGATTAATGGTCAGTCCCAGGCCGACCCATAGCAGACCAATCCAATAGGGGGCAAGGGTGTACTCCGGGTAAAGCAGTATCCCCGTCTTAACCCAGACGTTATCTATCAACAGACCCGCGCACAGCGCGACCGTGGCCAGCGCAAGGTCGGCTCTTCGGGTCGGGCTGAACCAGATCAACACCATCAATGGAACCATGGCGCCTAATGCCAGCCAGTGCAGACCATAAGCGCCAGCACCAACAACGCAGCTGAACCAGACAATCTGGAAAAATACTAAATTGAGGATAAACGGCAGATTCACATTAATCTCCTGAAAAGTGGACGCTCGGATAATTTAATCAGGCCGCGCTGGCACGGCCTTTCGCATCAGTGCGGCTGACCGCCATGTGCAGCAGGTGCTCAGCACAGTGCAACCCGGTGATAAAACCATCTTCGTGTGTACCGTAGCCGGAATAGGCACCGGCAAAGCATATGTCCTGGGTTGAAACCTCTGACCAGCGACGCTGCAGAGCCTGAGCAGACTGACCGGCATGAGGAAGCATATAACTGCCCTGCCAGCGAACCCGTTGTGGCTCTCGAGAAGGGTTAACCGTGAGAAAAAACTGCTCGCTACACGTGAGGCCCTGAATTGTGTTAATCCAGTAAGTAACAGAGTGATGACCGCTTTTTTCACGTGTCACATTTCGGCTTGCCCAGCACGTTCGGTTTCGCGGCATGAAAGACTGATCACCATGTAAAAACGCGTCACTGCGACGGGGGGTCGCCTGAGCCAAAACGGTACGCTGCTCAGAGCTTGTATCTGCGAGCATATGCAGGGCTTGATCGCTGTCGCAGGCAAGTACAACGGCATCATAGGTTTCTGCTAGACCATCTCTGATCAGGTTCACCTGTCGACCATCCCGGCTGATATCAGACGCCATACTGTTCGTATGAATGACACCAGAGAACTGTTTTTCAAAGGCCTGCAGATAGGCAGATGACCCGCCCTGTACAACCTGCCAGTCTCTGCCACCGCGGTAATGCAGCAACTTCTGATAGCGAAGATAATTCAACGCATCAGACAGTGGCATGTCGAATGCGGATCCGGTGTACCCCTGAAACGCGGAGATCAGCGGTAACAGATAAGACTGCACGAAGCGTCGGCTGTAGCGCTTGCCCTGTATATAGTCACCGAGGCTCTGGCCGGTACCTTGCAAGGCATCCAATTCAGCAAACAGGCGCGTCCGATCCTGCCAGATACGCCAGTACCCTGACCTGAACAACTGCCCAACCTTGCCGGTCATCGCTGCGAGACTGACAGTGCCAAATTCCAGATCTTCAACCTGATCCTGAACAGACACGTCCATACGGGCCGCATTAAGCTCCAGGTCAAACCCATTCAGCCAATGGTGAAAGCCTGGGTAACCAACCGGGTTTGAGACAGAAAAGCCGGTATCGACGGTGACACTACCTTCCTTAACGGATATGAGGTGCGTATGTGCTTGACCACCAATACGCAGGCCGGCCTCGATCAGGTGAACTCTCATGCCACCCTGGTCAAGGTGCCATGCTGCTGACACGCCTGTAATTCCTGCACCGATAACTGCAACTTTCAAAACAAACCGATCCCTTATTCGAACTGGCGCCATTGTCGACCTGAGGACGTGAAACCCGCGTCAATGTATCTGTATCCAGGCTGCGACCGGGTCACAAAAAAGGCGCCCAACCAGATGCATCCAACTGGTCAGGGCGCCTTTCTGGGTGATCGTTTATCACACCGGCCTTAACACTATTTTTTGAGTGTCAAAAACTCTCGGCGCAGGTCAGCATCGCTGCGGAACGCGCCGCGCATCACGCTGTTAATCATCTTGGACTCGGTGTCCTTCACGCCACGCCAGTGCATACAGTAATGATCGGCTTCCATCACAATGGCCAACCCGTCCGGCGCCATTTTTTCTTCTAACACATCGGCTAATTGAGCGATCGCTTCTTCCTGAATCTGCGGTCGCGACATGACCCAATCGACCAGACGTGCGTACTTGGACAGTCCGATCAGGGCAGAATCTTCATCTGGAAGAACACCCACCCAGATTTTACCCATGATTGGGCAAAGGTGATGGGAACATGCACTACGAACGGCAATTGGACCGACGATCATCAGTTCGTTCAGACGCGATACATTTGGAAACTCTGTGACTGCAGGTTGCTCAGCATAACGACCAGCGAACACTTCCTGCACAAACATCTTAGCCACCCGCTTGGCCGTGTCTTGCGTGTTGTGATCGTTTTCAACATCAATCACCAGTGACTTGAGCACTTCCTGCAATTTTTCTTTGACTTCATGCTGAAGCTCTTCAACTTCGTCAGCATGCATATAGCGACGGATGTTATCGTTGGCAAAATACCGCTCGCCTGCTGCTTCCAGCCTGGCACGGATACGTTCGGACACCGGCTTGCAGGAAGACATTCGATTCTGTTCAATCGCCTTCCTGAGGACAGGCTCAACTACGGAGTTCATAAGCAGTTCCACTTTAAGAGTCCGGACACCCTAGGGTGGCGATCGTGAAGGTGACGTGAACTGCTGGCAAACAAGTAAAGACACGCAAATGAATAGAGAAAGACAAAACCCAGACCCAACGCTTGAATTCAGCGACGCGCAATTGCAGCAATACCAGCAGGACGGATACCTGGTGCGCGCTAACGCTTTCTCGGCAAGCGAAGTAAAGCACCTGCATAACGCCCTGGAGCGCGCCTGTGCCAACGCTTTAAGACAGGCATCAGCGGGACACGAGTATTTCCTCGACGGTAAAAGATTTGTTGATGTGGGGCGAAGCACCCTGCAGTTTGAAGCCGCCAATCAGGTGTCTGAGTTACAGTCAAATTTTCGGGTTATAGAACCCATCGTCGAATTTGATAACGCCCTGGACCAACTGGTAGATGACCCGCGCCTGACCGTACCAATGTGTTCGATTCTCGGGACCAGAGATCTTTCGTTGTGGACAGCCAAACTGAATCTGAAAGGGCCAGGCGGCGCTGGCTTCGGCTGGCACCAGGATTCACCTTACTGGATCCACAACTGCGATCATGTGGATCTGTTACCCAACGTCATGTTGACCCTTGATGACCAATCTATAAGCAACGGCTGTTTTGAAATCGTCAGAGGCAGCCATCAATCGGGTATGTTACCAGGCACCGACGATGGCACAGACCTGGGCGGTTTCTATACCGACCCAACCACCTTTGATCTGAACAATGCCGTGCAATTTGAAGTGCCTGCCGGTTCGCTGATCTTCTTTGACCCACACTGTGTGCATGGGTCTGGCGCTAACAACAGCACAGAAAAACGGCGGGCTTTGATCTACACCTTTCAACCCGGCGCCCAAAACACTTTAAAAACAGGCACATTGCGCCAGGTAAAACTAATCGATTGTCTCTGACATCTCCGGAGAGGGGATCGTGGAGGCATACAGAGCCCAGTTATCAAGTAACTCATCGATAACCACGGAACCCACCAGATACAGCGACTCTAACGACGCCTCCATACCGGCATAGCCTTCATTTTCACGTAACAGATTCTCCGCGGCACCAACCCCTGGCGGCTGCATGGTGTAATTACTACCCGCCCTTAAAACCATAAATCGATGCTTATCGACAAGACCTGAATTGTGCAGGTATTCAATCGACAGATAGGTGCCTGTTTCCTCCATTGCCGAGGTAACCATATCGGTGTTGCCGTCAGACCAGTAGCTGACCCACCGGTTCGCCCAGTCGTTCATCATTGCACCATGCCAGAAGGTCAGTGCAGCAATGTGACCACCTTTGAGCACAAACGGAGGTTTCTGTGCGTTGGGGTGATTGGTGTACTGTTCTCGTGTTTTCGCAAGCCCAGGCAGATCCGGCAACACAACGGATTCCGTCAGCTCGAACGCCCAATCACGCAGCTGCTCATTGAGCAGAAACATCTCGCCATTGGGTTGCGGTTTATTCGGATCAAAAGGTTTTTGGGTACGGCGCGCAAAATAGCCGACGTCCCAATCCTCAGGCACTTCTCTGATGTCGATCTCGTGTCCGAGATCACCGTCCACAAGATAAGCCGACCAGGCAGCAGAGCCGATGGATGCATCTTCTGGATCAATCCCTGCTATGCCAGCAACTAACCAATAAGCCTGTGTCAGGTCAAAACGTGGATCAAGTCCAAGCGCCATGGTCGAGGCAGCTGCTTTGGCGGTGCCAACACCGGTGATCATACCCAGGATCTGGCTGTCTGCGTTGTAGTAGAGGTCGTGGTGGGCGTGGGGTAATTCAAACTTCTGATCCAGCTCACGACGCTCCTTCCAGAACTGAAACTCGCCTGGTTCGTCGCCTTCAATGGCGCCGCGCTCAAACATGGTGACCACCACTATTTTGACCGGCAGTTTTTCCGCCACTGCTGTTGTCTGTTCCTGCTTGGTCTGCGTGCAACCGAACAGCAGACCTAAGCTCACCACAGCGCCCACAACATACTTCAACACCATCTGCATCATCTGCTTCCTGTTTTCCAAACGAACTCTCATCCCTGCAAAAAAATTAGTCACATAACTCATACTGTCGGCAGACAAACCCGAGACGGGGTGGCTGCGCATCTGCGAAGACTTTGTCACCCTTGCGCAGAAAGTCTTTTTCGAAACGCTCGATACGCTTGTTGTAAAGTGCCAGAACACGTTGTTTTTCAGCAGCACCAAGAAAACTGTATGACAGCGAGTTTCGACTCAGGGTAAGGATCTCGTCCCAACTCAGGTCAAACTCAGTGACCGCCACAAAAAACTCATCTGTCATTGTCGAATCCCACATGCCCCGGTCGTCGGTCGACAAGGCCACAGGTACACCAGTGCGCAGATATTCAGGAAACGGGTGCTGGTCATATTGCGTGACATATTCAAGCAGCAGATTGGAAATCAGATTTACCTCTACCAGATAAGGGCCATAACGCATATCGATAAGGGTACCTGGATCAGTGATGAGATTAACGCCGTGACCGATCCGGTCCGCACCCAACAACAGAGTATCGCGGACATGGTAATTCGGTTCATCCACCTCCCCCGCATGAATCGACAGTTGCACGCCGCTGTAGGTCTTGCGCAGCTCTCGCAAGGTGTCCAGAAACCGCAGCGGATAACCTTTGTCGTTATCTTCGCGGCCCACAAAATTAACCGCGACCACCTGCTCATAAGCATGGGCGAATTTGTAAAGGTAGGTCAGAATCTCTTCGGCGTCTGGTAAAAAGCGCAGCAAAGACACCTGCATCCGCAGGGTCATACCCGTGTCCAGGGCGTCCTTCCGGGCGAGACGATCAATATATATGGCCATCACGTCATCCGGCGTAAGGGTCTGGCCATCCGCTTTTCGAAAGCCAAAGATCGGCACCTGAGGCTCCATATAGACCAGACCTTCGGCGGCAAAGGCCTGCATGTTACGCACCAGAAATTCCCCCACCACATATGGGTTGCGGACCAGATCACCCAATCGCTCCCAGTGTTTACTGAAAAACTCATCTCGCCCTTCGTAAGGCTTATCCAGACGCAAGCCGTTCTGCCAGCGTTCAATCTGCACGGGGGTGAATTCATCCAGCGCAACGTATTCCTGTTGTTCGCAGGCGTCGAGTGCATCGTAACCCACCTGATCAACGGTCTGATAAAGCATAAGGTAAGGCGTGCTTCGACCACCAATCAATCCACTTGGACAATTTTCGATTTTGTGTTTGGAATAGTAACGATAACCATTAGCTGACTGCTCAAGCGCAATAGCATAAATCCATTCCGACAACACGGAACCGGTAATGTGCAGGTGCAGATCCCCACCTTTGGGCATGACATACAAGAACTGGTGAAGTTGCGCCGGCGTCGCACGATCTTTAAAGGCTTCGAACCAGTCCTGTGCCTGTACCACCTGAACGGACACGAACCCGAGCATAACCACCAAAAAACGGCAAAGCCGTTTACCAAATAAGCTCATAACATTTCCATCAAACAAAACTGTATATCGATGCTGCTGTTTTGCACCATCGGGGTGCGATAGAACATCCTATTGTGGTCTTTGGGTGCATACAAGGCTGACGCAGCCCACCTCATTCGCCCACTGAAGCGCTGGGTGCTGCTGACGCAGTCGTCCCTGCAGGCACACTCCTACCCGGCACTGAAACTGAAAATTCTGACCAGTTCTCGAGTATCGCCTGAACCACAGTATTCCCAACACTGAATGCCGATTCCAGCGCTGGCAGACCCTTGTCAGCATATTCAGCAGTTGCACTCCAGGCAGCGGTTTTGTCAGGAGGCGGCATGGAAAAATTACTCACCGTGCGCAAAACCATGACCCGCTGCAGATCGACCTTACCAATCTCGTGCAGCCGCTCAAGCGCCGTCAGCGTGCCACTGTCTTCCATATTCGTGGTGACAAACTCAGCTTCGTCACCGGCATACAGGGGCACCCAGTCATTCGCCCATTCATTCAACAGGGCACCGTGCCAATAAGTACTGGATGACAGCGTGTCGCCCATCATGACAACAGGTGGTGCGAGTGCTGCCGGGAACCCCGTGTACCCTGCCCGCCCGCGCTGCAGTCCCGGTGAGTCGGGAATTTTAATCTGCTCTGTGAGATCAAAAGCCCAGCGTGCAAGATCTGCGTTCAAAGCAAAGTGGATCGTATCCAGTGTCCAACCGGTGGACGTATCCTGTGGCGTTTCGGCAGGGCGCTCTGCACCCAGAGGGATCATGCCGTAAGGCCAGTCAGCAGGGATTTCGCGACCGTCAATTTCATATAACAGATCACCGTCAACTATATGGTTGGCCCAAACCGCGCTGCCCAGCGTGCTGTCCTCGGGATCGCCCCCGGCAATGCCGGCTACAAGCCAGTAACTTTGTGAAAAATCAAAACGTGAGTCCAATCCCAACGCCATTATCGTCGCTGCGGCGTTGGCAATACCACCCCCCAGGCAGACGCCAAGCACACCAGCTTCATTCATACGAAGTGGATAAGGTCCAAGCGGAAAGTCGAGTTGCTTTGCCAAAGGTAACCGTTCAACCCAGAACTGAAACTCACCGGGTCTGTCGCCGCTGAGTTCTCCATGCTCGAACATTGACACAACCACAACTTTGATCGGGATTTGCGCCGTTTCCGACTGCATCTGCGCAAGCAGCGGCTGAGTAACCAGGCCTATGGTTCCAGTTATCAGCGTAATAGCCACCCTGCAGAGGCTCGAAAAATCAAAAATCGATCTGCTCACTCACCTACTCTCCTGAATCTACTGAACCCTTAAGAAACGCCTGTTAACCCGCACACCCAGACACAAAGCTCCAGGCTGGTCTTGATGAGATGCAATTCACGGACCAGGCCGACTTTGCTGCGCTAAAAAGCTATCATGTTGCACAATGGATAGATAACAATGAAGCCGCGAGCCACCACCCGGTCGGCGCGTCTTTAACTGCCATTGCCATGCCTACAAACACGTGGCTCAATATTTGCTTTCCTGTTCACAGAGCAGGTGAGCCAGACTGAATGCGCTATCGTACAGAACGGCACATAATTACGCCCGGCAATTACCGCGCCAGGCATTTATACAAAGGAAGACTCTGATGGGCGGTTTAACAACCCATGTTTTAGATACGGCACATGGCAAACCCGGCAGCGGCATCCCGCTGACGCTACATCGCGTCAGCGCTGAACGAGAGTTGCTGGTTACGACGGTCACCAACAGCGATGGCCGTACGGACCTGCCCCTGCTTGATGATAACAGCCAGGTACCCGACACGTATGAGCTGACCTTTTCAGTTGCTGAATATTTCAGAAAGACCGGGGCCATCGACGACGCGGCATTCCTCGACAGCATCACGCTGCGTTTCACCATTACCGACAGCAGTCATTATCACGTGCCTCTATTGGTGTCGCCGTGGTCATATTCCACTTACCGGGGTAGTTAGCTTGTCAGCACAGCTCACAGCACACCGGGGTCAGATCGTTCATTGCCTGGATGACACCGAAGCAGGACTGCAGTTTTTTACTGACGGTATGTTGCTGGTAAAAGATGGCAAGGTCATCGAACTGGGACCTGCCGAAAATATACGTGCTCAACTTTCTGCAGACAGCCTGATTATTGATCATGGTGAACACCTGATTTGTCCGGGACTGATTGACTGCCACGTCCACTTTCCGCAGCTGGATGTCATTGCATCTTATGGCGCGCAGCTGCTCGATTGGCTGGAAACCTATACGTTTCCCTCAGAGGCACGTTACGGCGACCCTGAAATTGCACAGGCAGACGCAAACTTTTTTATTGATGAGTTACTGCGTAACGGCACCACCACCGCACTGGTATTCGCCTCTGTGCACCCGACATCTGTTGACGCAATTTTTACTGCCGCACAACAGCGCAATATGCGTTTAGCTGCGGGCAAGGTACTCATGGATCGAAACTGTCCCGCTAACCTGCAGGATACACCGGCAAGTGCATACCACGACTCGCGCGAACTCATCGAAAAATGGCATCACCAGGACCGCCTGCTGTATGCCATCACGCCGCGATTTGCGGTAACCAGCAGTGATGCGCAGCTGGCAGCCGCCGGACAACTCGCGGAGGAGTTTCCCGACACATTGATACACACCCACCTGTCTGAAAATTTAGACGAAGTGGCCTGGATCACTGAACTGTTCCCACATGCTCGCAGCTATCTGGATGTTTACGCCCAACACGGCTTACTACGGGAACGATCAGTTTTTGCTCACTGCATTCACCTGCACGAAGAAGACTATCAGGAGTTTGCACAGCACGGCGGTGGTATGGCGTTCTGTCCGTCGTCAAACCTGTTTTTAGGCAGCGGCTTATTTGACCTGAAAAAAGCCCATGCTTATGGCGTCAACGTTGGTCTCGGCACCGATGTGGGTGGCGGCACCAGTTTCAGCCTGCTGCAAACCATCAACGCAGCCTATAAAGTCCTGCAGATGCAGAAACAGAGCCTGCACAGCGCCGAGGCGCTTTATCTGGCCACGTTAGGCGGCGCTAAAACCTTAGGGATCGACGACAAAGTTGGGAATTTTCTATCTGGCAAAGAGGCCGACTTCATTATTCTGGACAACACGCCAACCCCACTGCTTGCACGTCGACTGGCACAAGCACATACACACAAGGATGCATTGTTCATGCACATGATTCTGGGTGACGATCGTTCCATCAGTGAAACGTACATACTGGGTGAACGGGTTTACAAAAAAGGCACCGTGTCCTCATGAGTGACGTGATCAACTTTATTCTGAATGGTGAAAAGGTCCACGCAACATCCTGCGAACCGACAAAAACCGTACTGCAATACCTGCGTGAAGACCTAAACCTGACCGGCAGCAAAGAAGGTTGCGGTGAAGGCGACTGTGGCGCCTGCATGGTTGTTGTTGCAGAACTGGATGAACACACTCAAGTTCTGTCTCACAAGGCCATCAACGCGTGTATCGCTTTTCTACCCACCCTGCATGGCAAGGCCTTGTTCACTATCGAAGCCCTCTCTCGATCCGCTGCCGAAGCACACCCTGTACAGCAGGCCATGGTTGACCTGGATGCGTCGCAGTGTGGATTCTGTACGCCGGGTTTTGTCATGTCACTGTTTGCTCAATATGAAAACGGTGTGCAGATGAATGCGCGCGAAGTCGATGATGTGCTTTCCGGAAACCTTTGCCGATGCACCGGCTATCGTCCTATCAAGGACGCAGCGCTTGCGGTCTATGACTATCCAGCTGTTAAGAACCCCATCGCCGAATCGGCTCGCTTAAAACTGATCGACCTGCAGGCATCCAGCCGTTCTGCACCGGCGTTGCACATGCAAGCCTCCGGTCGCACTTTTTCATCCCCCACCACCGTCGAAGAATTGAGCACACTTATATTAGAACACCCCGACGCGCAGCTACTTGCCGGCGGCACGGATATTGGATTATGGGTGACCAAGGCACATCGACAGATCGACCAAGTCATCTACCTGGGTGATGTCGCCAGTTTGAAAACAATCGAGCTTACGGAGACAGAACTTACCCTGGGTGCCGCTGTGAGCTGGAGTGAAGCGATGCCGGCTTTGATAGAACTTTATCCCGCCTTCGCGGAATTGTTAACTCGCTTTGCATCCGTACCCATCCGCAACGCCGCCACAATTGGTGGCAATATCGCAAATGGATCACCCATCGGTGATTCGATGCCGGCTTTGATGGTCGTTGGTGCTCAACTGCTGCTGCGCCAGGGTGATAAAACCCGCACCGTGGCACTGGATGAGTTTTACCTCGCTTATCAGCAGACTCAGCTGACCGAGGGTGAATTTATTGAAAAAATTATCATTCCGCGCCCGCAAGCAAATCAGACCGTTGCCGCCTACAAAATTTCAAAACGTTTCGACCAGGATATTTCAGCGGTCTGCGGATGTTTTGCGGTTGAACTGCAGCCCGACACGCAGATCGTGACAGATATAAAGATCGCATTTGGTGGTATGGCCGCTATTCCAAAACGCGCAACTCACGTCGAAGCACAACTGCTATCCACCATGTGGACGGAAGCAAATATAGATCAGGCGTTAGACAGCTTTGCAGATGATTTTTCCCCCATAGATGACATGCGTGCAAGTGCTGCTTATCGATCGCAGGTAGCGCAGAACCTGTTGCGTCGCTTTTTTCTTGCAACCACGCAGCCCTCTGCATTAACCAATGTTTATCAATATGGCCGTTAATCCAGATGTCAAAGCCACCGGTGGCGTCGGTGAACCTCAACATCATGACAGCGCTTACCTGCACGTATCTGGTAACGCCCGCTATACAGACGATTTGCCGGAACCGAAAAATCTCCTGCACATTGCCCTGGGTGTCAGCCCACACGCCCATGCCATAATTGAGCATATAGACCTGCAGCCGGTGCTGGCCCTGGAAGGTGTTGTTGACGTACTTGTGGAGGCGGATATCCCGGGTAAAAACAACTATGGCCCGGTTCTGGATGACGACCCCTTGTTAAGCGCCAAGCTGGTTCAGTATGCAGGCCAGCCAATATTTGCTGTTGTTGCCGAAGATGTCATTACAGCACGAAAGGCGGTATCCCTCGCTGTCATCCACTATCGCAAGCTGCCTTCCATCATCGATGCGCGAACCGCTCTGGCGCAGAATTCATTTATCCTGCCGAGCAAGGAAGCTACCGTTGGCAACCCTGTTAAAGCGTTTGCTGAAGCGCCACACCAGCTTACCGGCAGCACCAGCGTTGGCGGCCAGGACCAGTTCTACCTGGAGGGCCAGATTGCCATGGCCATTCCAGGTGAAGACAACAATATGCTGGTGTACTGCTCGACTCAGCACCCCTCTGAAATTCAACATGTTGTTGCACAGATTCTGAACCGAAATTCCAACGACGTTATGGTTGAATGCCGACGCATGGGCGGCGGGTTTGGAGGCAAAGAAAGCCAACCGGCATTACTTGCAGGTATCGCCGCGCTGGCTGCGCAGAAAAACGGACGGCCGGCAAAGCTTAGATTCGATCGCGACATGGATATGATAGTCACAGGCAAACGCCACGATTTCGACATTGACTATGCGGTAGGGTATTCAAACAGCGGGGAAATCAGCAGCCTGGATCTGAGCCTTGCATCGCGCTGCGGCATGTCTGCAGACTTGTCAGGCGCAATCAATGACAGAGCCATGTTTCATTGCGATAACGCCTACTATCTGGCCAACGCACACATCACGTCTCATCGGTGTAAAACAAATACGGTCTCCAACACTGCTTTTCGCGGCTTTGGCGGCCCACAAGGCATGTTTGCGATCGAGTATGTCATAGACGATATCAGTCGCGCATTGAGTCTGGATCCATTAGACGTACGGAGAACCAATTTTTACGGCGTCAATGAGCGGAATGTCACCCCTTACAAACAGGTTATCGAAGACAACATCATCCAGCAGATTTTCGACACGCTGGAAAGCAGCTCAGATTATCGAGCCCGCCGTGCCGAGATCAAAACATTCAATGATAAAAACACCCTGCTGAAGCGTGGCATCGCCATGACACCGGTAAAATTTGGCATCTCATTTACCACCACCCATCTCAATCAGGCAGGTGCCCTGATTCACATTTACAGCGATGGCACGGTGTATCTGAACCATGGTGGCACTGAAATGGGACAAGGTTTGTTTACCAAGGTGGCACAGGTTGTCGCCCACGAATTTCAGATCGACCTGGAAAGGATAAAAATTTCAGCCACCGATACAGCTAAGGTACCCAATACTTCTGCCACCGCAGCCTCCAGTGGTTCAGACCTGAACGGGCAAGCCGCAGCCGACGCCGCGCGGAAAATAAAAAAACGACTGATCAGGTTTGCTGCAGAGCACTTCAACACAGATCCCGCATCCGTTGAGTTTAAAAACAATCACGTTAAGGCAGGACAACACCGGCTGACTTTCAGCGAGCTGATTAAACTCGCTTACGAAGCGCGCACGTCTTTATCTGCTACCGGATTTTATGCAACGCCAGACATCCACTTCGATCAGGAACAGTTCGCCGGTAATCCTTTTTATTATTTTGCCTATGGTGCTGCGGTGTCTGAGGTTGTGGTGGATACCCTGACCGGCGAGAACCGCCTGTTGCGAGCCGACATTCTGCATGATTGCGGCAAATCTCTTAATCCCGCAATCGATCTCGGTCAGATCGAAGGTGGCTTTATCCAGGGTGTTGGCTGGCTGACAACCGAGGAACTGCACTGGGATGCAGAAGGTGTTTTAAAAACCCACGCACCATCAACCTACAAAATCCCGACCATTGCAGATGCACCTGTTGATTTCAGGGTAAACATCCTTGAATCAGCGGCCAACCATAAACAGACCATCTATCGCTCCAAGGCAGTTGGTGAACCGCCGCTGATGCTGGCGCTGTCTACTTTCTTTGCCCTGCGCGATGCAATCGCAACACCCAGTAACCCGCGTCCGCCACTCACCGCACCCGCAACTCCGGAAGCTATTCTTAAAGCTTCGCTGGCGGAGACAACGTTTTGATCGGTTGGCTGCAACAACTCAGCGAGCTACAGGCAACACTGTCTCCCCAACAACGCGGAGTGATGATCACGGTCGCCCGGGTACGTGGCTCTGCGCCACGGGAAGTGGGCGCCAGGATGTGGGTCACCACAGACATCACCAGAGGTACCATTGGCGGCGGTGAACTGGAGTACCAATGTCAGGCCATCAGTAACCAGTTACTCGAAGGCAACAGTGGCAATACAGCCTTTGTGCGGAACTTTCCACTCGGCAGTAACTGCGGTCAATGCTGCGGCGGTGTTGTCGACATCTTGTTTGAAACTTTCAGAGCAGCACCAACCACCTGGCAACAGCAGGTGACTGAAACACTGGCACAGGGACAAAGCGGCTATCTGACAACCGACCTTGCCGATGAGCCAGGCAAGAAGGCATTCAGTGCACATCATCCTGCCGTCGGTAAAACCACAATGGTTGAACACATCCAACCTGCAACGGCGGCGATTGCAATTTTTGGTACCGGACATGTCGGTACTGCGCTGGTTAATATCCTGACCCAGACGAATTATCAGGTGATCTGTATCGACAATCGTCCGCAGCAGTTACCGCTTGATGCCGCCACGAATATTCAATCAACGTACCAGAAACAACCAGCCGCTTATGTCAGCGCGCTCGCAGCAAAAACCGCTTGCGTAGTGATGACCCATAACCACGCCCTGGATTTTGATATTTGTGCCGCAATGCTTAAACGGGACGACTTGTGCTTCTACGGCCTGATTGGCTCACAGTCTAAGCGTCAGCGTTTTCAACGCCTGTTCAGACAGGCGGGGTTAGACGAAGTGCAGATCAATCGCCTGACCTGCCCTGTTGGTGACACAGCGGTCACGAGTAAACGTCCTGGCGAAATTGCCATCACCATCGCCGCACAACTATTGCGGCATCTTGAGGTCGCTGCACAAACAAACCAAACGGATACAATACATGCTGCCGTACATCGTTGATTGGCTGAGCCTGCTTGGCCGGTGGTTCCATATCATTGCGGGTATTGCCTGGATCGGCTCATCGTTCTATTTCGTCTGGCTCGATAACCATCTGTTGCCTCCACGAGACAAGCAGGACAGCGAAAAAGGTGTTGGCGGCGAAGTGTGGTCTGTTCATGGTGGCGGTTTCTACCATGCACAGAAATACATCAGCGCACCTGACCAGATGCCTGAGCCGCTCCACTGGTTTAAATGGGAGGCTTACAGCACCTGGATTTCCGGAATTTTCCTGCTTGCTTTGATGTACTGGTACGGCGCTGAAATTTACCTGATCGATCAGTCGGTTAACTCAATCAGCGCGTTAGCCGCAGTGAGTCTGGCCATCGGATTTATTGCCGGCGGCTGGCTTATCTATGATCTTCTATGTAAGTCACCTTTAGGTAAAAACGATACAACGCTGGCAATCAGCATTCTCTTATTTGTCAGCTTGTTAGCGTGGGCACTCTGTCAGGTATTCAGTGGCCGAGGGGCATACATTCACTACGGCGCGGTGCTCGGCACGATCATGGTGGCTAACGTATTTTTTGTCATCATTCCAGGTCAGAAGCGCATGGTTGGCGCTGCCCAGGAAGGGAAAGCGCCAGATCCACAATACGGTATCAGAGGCAAACAACGCTCGGTTCACAATACTTATTTCACGTTGCCGGTTTTGTTTGTGATGATCAGCAATCACTACGCTTCAACTTACTCCCACGCCTATAACTGGCTGATTCTGATTGCTTTATCTCTTGCTGGCGCGTTGATCCGTTACTATTTTGTAACCCGCCACAAAGGCAAAGCGCCGCTATGGCCGGTGGCAGTCGCACTTGGCTTAATCGCGCTTGTCGCGGTTCCGCTGGCACCCGCAAAACGGTCTGACGTCACTGCTACAGCCGTCTCTGTTGATGAAGCACACAGCATCATTCTTACCAGATGTGTTTCATGTCACGCGGAACAGCCTACATTTGCTGCCTATACCAGCCCACCGGGAGGCGTCGTGTTAGAAACTACAGAACAGATTCAGGCGCAGGCATCGAGGATTTACGAACAAACCGTTGTCAGTCGTGCGATGCCTATCGGCAATCTGACGCAGATAACGGAAGAGGAAAGAAGCAGAATTGCCAGTTGGTATGCAACACGTCCAGAAGCACAAACAGCAGCAAGTCCCGGTGAATAGATTATGACAGAGCGTTACAGCAGAGATCTCATTGGCTATGGGCAAAAACCACCGGAAGCGGATTGGCCAGGCCAGGCGAAGCTGGCACTGCAGTTTGTGATCAACTATGAAGAGGGCGGCGAACGCAGCCTGCTCCACGGCGACAACGAATCAGAAGCGTTTCTCTCGGAAATTATTGGCGCCCAGGCCTATCAGAACATGCGTCACATGAGCATGGAGAGTCTCTATGAATATGGCGCTAGAGCAGGATTCTGGCGACTGCATCGTCTGTTTACCGAACGCCAGCTGCCGGTCACCGTGTTTGGCGTCGCCATGGCGCTGGCCCGCAACCCCGATGCAGTGGCCGCGATGAATGCTGCTGACTGGGAGATTGCAAGCCACGGATACCGCTGGCTGGACTATCAGTTCATCGACGAGGAAACGGAACGCCACCACCTGCAGCAGGCCATCGATATTCATCAGGAGGTCACAGGCGCAGCTCCTCAAGGCTGGTACCTGGGGCGAACAAGCCCCAATACCCATAAGCTGGTCGCCCAGAACAACAGCTTTTTGTACAACGCAGACAGCTATGCAGACGATCTGCCCTACTGGGACACACAATTTGCCAATCCGCAGTTGATGGTGCCTTATACACTGGACGTTAACGATATGCGGTTTGCTACAGCCCAGGGTTTTAATACCGGCACCCAGTTCTATGACTACCTTATCGACACATTTGAGCAGTTGTATGCCGAAGGTCAGGTATCGCCAAAAATGATGTCCGTCGGTTTACATTGCAGGCTTGCTGGCAGACCTGGGCGCGCCGCTGCTCTCGCGCGTTTTCTGGATTATGTCCAGAAAAAAGAAGGCGTATGGTGTTGCACACGTGTAGATATCGCAAACCACTGGCGGGCCGCTCATCCCCTGCAGAGTAAGACAACATGACACTGGATCAGGACGCTTTTGTGCAGCGCTATGGTGGCGTTTATGAGCACTCACCCTGGATCGCACAGAGCAGTTGGGCAGAGGGCCAAAAGGCATCCACAGCGGCGGAACTATCGGCCATTATGTCCGCGATTGTCGACCAGGCGGAGACAAGCAAACGCCTTGCGCTGATCCGCGCACACCCTGATCTTGCCGGTCGTCTGGCGGTGGCTGGTGAACTCACCGCCGCCTCTACAGACGAACAGGCCAGCGCGGGTTTGGATCAATGCAGTCCTGAGGAATTTGCCACTTTGCAGCGGCTCAACCAGGACTACAAAAAGAAATTCACCTTCCCGTTTGTCATGGCCGTGAAAAACAGCAATCGGCACAAAATCATGGCGGCCTTTAAAGAACGTCTGGAAAACAGCTACGACACAGAATTTGATAAGGCCATCGCCGAGATTCACAAAATTGCCCGTCTACGTCTGGAGCAACTGTTTTGAGTAGTACCCCGCACCCGTTCCACCAATGGATAGATCTCGCGCAACCACGCCTGGGCAGCCAGGTGGTTTATGCAACGGATGATTTTTTTGCAGATAAATCGAGGCTGATTGACCCCAAACCGCCTGTCTTCATCCCGGATAAGTACGATGACAATGGCAAATGGATGGACGGCTGGGAGAGCCGGCGCAAACGTACACCCGGCTATGACTACTGCATCGTTAAACTGGGTACACCCGGGATCATCCACGGCTTTGATATCGATACCTCTCATTTCACAGGCAATTATCCACCGGCTGCGTCTATAGATGCGTGCTACAGCAATGCGCAGATCCCTGCCGAGACAGCAGAATGGGTAAACATTGTGCCCAACAGCAAGCTGGCAGGAGATAGTCACCTGTTCATGCCAGTCAGATATGAACAGCCGGTCACCCACCTGCGGCTGAACATATTCCCGGACGGCGGTGTCGCGCGTTTACGCGTCTACGGTGAAATCCGCAAAGAATGGCAACAACATCCGCCAGGAAGCGTTACCGATCTGTTTGCTCTGGAGAATGGTGGGCGAGCCTTAGCCTGCAATGACGAACATTTTGGCAGCATGCACAATCTCAATATTCCCGGCCGTGGCGTGAACATGGGCGACGGCTGGGAAACGGCTCGACGACGCACACCAGGTAACGATTGGGTTATCCTGCAATTGGGCACACCCGGCATCATCAGTGAAGTTGAAATTGATACCGCGCACTTTAAAGGAAATTACCCAGATCGGGTTTCTCTTAAATGTATCAACCTGCATGTCGACACAAAAGAAGACCTGGCAACAGCCTCAGCAAACTGGCCGCTGTTAATGGCTGAACAAAAGCTGACAATGGACCATATTCATACCTTCACCGATCTGAAACCCCACGATGCTATCACCCACGTACGTATGGATATTTTCCCGGATGGTGGAATCAGCCGGATCCGACTACGCGGCATACCCTCACTTTTGGAAGCCTAACTCTGTGAAACAGGAACTACAGCTACAACCCCTGTCCCAGGAACTGTTTGCGCCATTCGGTCAGGTGATAGAAACCAGAAGTGATGACAAAGCAGAAGACGATCGCAAACCGATGAACGATGCTAGATTTCTTCGTTTCGATAATCTTGCCACCACCGACGTAGCGCCCGGTTGCCACGCAATCATCAGCATTGCCCAGTGTTTACAGGCAACACAACTTCCTTACCCGATCACTCTGCTGGAAAGGCACCCTCTGGGTAGCCAGGCTTTCATCCCCCTGCAGCAGCAACAGATGATTATTGTAGTTGCGGAGTCTACTTCTAATGGCGAACCCGGAGAATTAATGGGCTTTGTCAGTAATGGACAACAGAGCATTCAATATCACCGTGGCACCTGGCATATGCCGCTGATCGCTTTTCAACCAGGCGCCACCTTTCTTATCGTCGACAGTGATGACTCACAACCGAACTGTGATGAATTCTCACTCAGCGAAGCTGTGTATATCCCCGCCTCCGCTTTGCCAGGCCAGTTTCAGGCGGTCAATAAACCCTGATGTTTTATAAATTCGGCAATATCGTTCAGACCCGTTGATTCTTTCAAATTAGTGAAAACAAAGGGTCGCTCCCCTCGCATGCGTTTAGCATCTGTATCCATAACAGACAGTGATGCCCCTACATAAGGCGCCAGATCAATTTTGTTGATGACCAGCAGATCTGATTTGGTAATACCCGGGCCACCCTTGCGGGGAATTTTGTCTCCCGCAGAAACGTCGATGACATAGATCGTCAGGTCTGACAGTTCAGGACTGAAAGTAGCGCTCAAATTATCGCCGCCACTTTCTACAAAAATGATATCCAGATTTCCGTGAAGATCCTGGAGTTCCGCAATAGCTGCCAGATTCATAGAAGCATCTTCACGTATGGCAGTATGCGGACAGCCTCCTGTTTCAACACCCCGGATACGCTGAGCGGGCAGCGCGCCATGATGGGTCAGAAACTGCGCATCTTCCTGGGTATAAATATCATTGGTGACCACAGCGATACTGAACGTGTCCCGTAACAGCTGACACAAAGCTAAAGTGAGTGCGGTTTTCCCCGAGCCTACCGGACCACCGATGCCGACACGTAATGCTGTTTTATTCATTCATCCAACCTCTTATTTAATCCACATGTTTGCTTCAGCTGCGAAACAATCGGCTGTATTGCGTTTCATGCCAACTGCTCAGCAGCGCCAGGCCCGGCAGCGAGCGACCTATGTCTGCATCATCCAACAAATCAGCGGTGGTCACTGCCTGTTGCAATTCGTACGTAAGCTGCAGCAACAGACGTTGTCCATCGGTTTGCCCTAATGGCACCAGTTTGATTGCGGCTGCAACCTGATTTTCAAGCCAGGCCCAGACCAGACCATGAGCGCCGTCAGTGCGCGTAACATCCCAACGAACACAGGCCAGCGCAAACATGGTGGCAAAACTTGGCTGCGGCAAGACACCGGCATCAGCGACATCAAGGTCCAGCATCAGTCGCTGCAGAGCAGCGCCGGTCTGCCTGTCTTCGGCCAGCAACTCCTGAGTTTCCCGCAGGCTCTGCAGCTTCTCGGTAGCCTGCACCACTGCATGAAGGTCCTGTTTTTCCCACAGATCGTAGAGACGGAAATACATCGGTAAATCATTGAAAGCAAACGACTCTCCGAGCAGTCCAGCCAACCAGTCTTTGCAGGACATAAAGTCATTCACATAGCCAAGTTCAACAGCCGTTTCCAGTCCTCCACTATAAGCATAAGCCCCAACCGGCAAAGTAGAACTGATCAATTGCCAGAGACGGACATCACTCATGATGGTGATGATGTCCATACGCGCCAGCTTCCGGCTCGAAGGGTTCATCTTCGTGCCTGATCTCCAGACCAAGCTGTTCACACATACCATCAAGCACATGATCTGCAAGGTAGCGTACCCAGCCACTCCCAACCTGCAGAGGCACGTGACGGTTCCCCAGGTGATAGGCTGCCCGAGCCAGC
The DNA here is from genome assembly GCA_905231915.1 of Symbiodinium necroappetens. Taxonomy (NCBI): domain Eukaryota; class Dinophyceae; order Suessiales; family Symbiodiniaceae; genus Symbiodinium; species Symbiodinium necroappetens. The sequence goes on from CAJNJA010006808.1 coordinate 88,474, forward strand.
TGAGTAATGTTGTTAGCACTCACCGTCGAAACACGTTCAGGTGCAGCTTCAACAGATATCACCTCACCGGTGCTGTCGCCCAGACAATCGCCATGTCTGAGCACCGAGCCCCGCTCGATGACAACGGCCACATCGCGCCCATCAGCTAAAACCGCGCGGAAACGACTCTTCTGGCGAATCTCAAAAGGCAATGCCAGCACCCCGGTGCTGGATTCGGGTTTACTCAGTTTTTCTGTTAGTTCAAGCATGCTTAGAAGAGAAAATACTTTTGTGCCATGGGCAACTCCGTTGCGGGCTCACAAGTCAGCAAATTACCGTCGGCCCGCACTTCGTAGGTTTGTGGGTCCACTTCAATATCCGGCTGGTAAGTGTTCAATAACATGTCCTTTTTCTGCACCGTACGACAGCCTGTTACGCCCACTACCCTGTTTTTTAAACCTATCGATTCTGCAACGCCAAGGTCAATCGCTGCCTTAGACATAAAACTCACACAAGTATGGTTACGCACGGCGCCCAACGCGCCAAACATCTGTCGATACATCACCGGTTGAGGGGTGGGTATCGACGCGTTGGGATCCCCCATCGGCGCTGCGGAAATAAATCCACCCTTTATGATCAGGCTGGGTTTGGTGCCAAAAAAAGCGGGTTTCCATAACACCAGATCGGCGAGTTTTCCTACGGCGATGGAACCCACTTCATGGGCGATGCCGTGAGCAAGCGCGGGATTGATTGTGTACTTGGCGATGTATCGTTTTACACGATGGTTGTCGGCACGACTGCTGTCTTCGGGTAGCGGGCCACGTTGGGTTTTCATCTTGTGCGCGGTTTGCCAGGTTCGGCATACAACCTCGCCTACACGACCCATCGCCTGTGAATCGCTGGCGATCATCGAAAATGCACCCAGATCATGCAGAATGTCTTCTGCCGCTATCGTTTCCCGACGAATCCTGGATTCAGCAAAGGCAACATCTTCGGGGATACTGGGATCCAGGTGATGGCAGACCATCAACATATCCAGATGTTCATCAATGGTATTCACGGTATATGGTCGTGTTGGATTGGTACTCGAAGGTAAAACGTTAGCCGAACCACACGCCTTGATGATATCCGGCGCATGCCCGCCGCCGGCTCCTTCAGTATGGTAGGTGTGGATAGTGCGGCCTTTAAATGCAGCCAGCGTGTCTTCAACAAACCCGGATTCGTTCAGGGTGTCGGTATGGATCGCAACCTGAATGTCATACTGTTCTGCCACACTCAAACAATTATCTATAGACGCCGGGGTTGTGCCCCAATCTTCATGTAGCTTCAAACCCATCACGCCGACTTCCACCTGCTCTTTCAGAGCATCGGGCAAACTGGCGTTACCTTTGCCCAGAAAACCGATGTTAACCGGCAACGAATCTGCTGCCTGATACATGCGATGAATATTCCACGGTCCCGGGGTGCACGTAGTCGCGTTGGTTCCGGTTGCCGGACCTGTACCGCCCCCCAACATGGTAGTTATGCCGGACATCAATGCTTCGTCCACCTGCTGTGGACAGATAAAATGAATGTGCGCATCGATCCCGCCCGCGGTTAGGATCTGACCTTCGCCGGCGATCACTTCGGTGCCGGGGCCAATCACGATATCGACACCAGCCTGGGTATCAGGGTTTCCCGCTTTGCCAAGCGCAAATATTCTGCCTGCCTTAATACCCACATCAGCCTTAACAATACCCCAGTGATCCACGATCAAGGCGTTGGTAATGACCGTATCAACAACATGTTCAGAAGTTCGCTGGCTTTGCCCCATGCCATCCCGAATCACTTTACCGCCACCAAACTTTACTTCATCGCCGTAACGGGTGTGGTCTGCTTCTACCTCAATAATCAGCGCGCTGTCGCCAAGACGCACCCGATCCCCAACGGTAGGGCCAAACATATCCGCATAAGCCTGTCTTGAAAGCTTCGCCATTATTGCGCACTCCCCATATCACCCATCACCTTGCCCTGAAAGCCATAAGCTTTTCGCTCACCGGCAAAGTCCACCAGTTCTACATCGCGCTCCTGGCCGGGTTCAAAGCGCACGGCTGTACCCGCGGCAATATTCAGCCGCATGCCACGCGTTGCCTCACGATCAAAGATCAAGGCGTTGTTGGTTTCAAAAAAATGGTAGTGGGAGCCCACCTGAATGGGTCGATCCCCTGAGTTGGCGACAGTGATCGAACGTGTCGCCAAGCCTGCGTTGAGTTCGATATCACCTTCAGCAACCAGCACCTCCCCAGGAATCAGACCCGGTTCGTGCGGAATGGGATTGTGTACCGTCACCAGTTTTGTGCCATCGGGGAAAGTCGCTTCTACCTGTACTTCGTGAATCATTTCCGCAACGCCTTCCATCACCTGGTCTGCGCTCAGCAGCGTGGTGCCGTAATGCATCAGATCTGCCACCCGCCGGCCGTCCCGCGCCCCTTCCACAATCGCATTAGAAATAAGAGCAACTGCCTCGGGATAATTAAGTTTGACGCCTCTGGCAAGCCTGCCTTCCGCCACCAGCGCGGCTGTAAACAGAAGCAGCTTATCTTTTTCTCTAGGTGTGAGTTCCATTTATCTGTTTCTCTCTTCTTCGCGATCTAAGTGATCCTGATCTATATATTCCAACTCTATATGTTCCAGCTCTATGTGTTCCAGATTCGGGGTGGACAGGCTGCGCGCGCCAGAAGCAGCGGACGAATAAGTTCCCAGACCTGGATAAAGATCCGCCGCAGATCCTGCGCCTGCGCAGCCATGCCACGAATCACAAGCAGATCGTTTAACAAGGTAACGCCAACAGGGAAACTGGCAGAGGGAAGGACATCCCGCACTTTGTCTCGCAGCTCGGTAGTGCCGGGATATGCAAGCATTACGCCAATCGCCGTGTTCTGATTAAGACCCCAGGGCGAAGTCATAAATGAAGATTTTGCGTCCAGCATCAGACTGTCGTGCAACAGTAGCCTTTTTGAGTCTTGTACCGTCGTCAGAAAGCGGCCGTAGCCGTCGACAAAAGGCAGCTCGCCCGCTGGACGCCCCAGACACACAATCTCCCAGCTGATTAACCGCGCTTGTCGACCCAGAATAATCTGTGTCTGGCTGGCCAGTTTACTTTTATCGAACAGGATAACTTCCTGCGGCAACCACTCCAGGGTGCCGTCCACCTGCAGGGTGGTGGTTAAGCGCGACTGTGTGCATACGTTGCGATAGGCTTTTGTAGCACCGGGCGTAGTGATCAGTGTATGCGTAGAGGCGCCAACAGAGGCTGCAATATCCAACACATCATCACCCACCATTCCGCCGGGAGGATGCAGTACATACGTGTGATTAACACCTCCTTCCGGAAAGAAGGGTCGCTGCACTCGAAGGGGACCAGTGTGCTGGTGGGCCAGAAGCGTCCGCGCGCCTACCTGACTGTAATTCAGGCTGAGACTTGCACGCCAACCCTGCTGGGCCTCGCCTGAAGCTGTCTCAATGCCTGCACCTGTGCTCACTTCTACTTTCATCACTCGAAAACCAACAGCGTCAAACGGCATTGTGCGCAAGCTTTCTACCGCCGTCCATGAGCGAACACGTAAAATGTCCCAACGCTAAACGCGTCGCGCTCCAAATGAGTGCAGACCAGGCCGGCGTGAACAATATTGGTGCGGCAGAGAAACCGATTTGATTTAGCTTACGCATACTTTCAGAGGGCATTGGCGCGCAACAGATATCGCGCTAAGGTAACCGCATGCAGCGGTTTCTGACAAAAAACAACACACACCGCCGCTGCCACGAGATCGTCCATGCCATCTATTGATCAGTTTTTTCAGCTTTCCGAGCGCGGCACCAGTGTCCGCGTTGAAGGCACCGCAGCCTTTACAACCTTTCTGACAATGGCCTATATAACCGTGGTCAACCCCTCGGTACTGTCGCAGGCAGGCATGGATTTCGGCGCAGTTTTTGTTGCGACCTGCATCGCCGCCGCCGTTGGCTCTATCCTCATGGGTCTACTTGGCAACTATCCTATCGCTCAGGCTCCGGGTATGGGGCAGAACGCTTTTTTCACCTTTGCGATTGTCCTTGGCATGGGACACACATGGCAGGCCGCGCTCGGCGCCGTGTTTCTGTCGGGAATATTGTTTGTGATTCTAAGTGCCCTACCCATACGCGAATGGCTGATCAACGCTATCCCACGGAATCTGAAACTGGGCATCGCTGCGGGTATTGGTCTGTTTATCGGTTTCATTGCATTAAGCAATGCCGGCATCATAGTTGCTCATCCTGCCACCATGGTCAGCCTGGGCGATTTGAGCAGTGCTCCGGCCTTTCTTTGTCTGTTAGGCTTTTTTCTCATCGTCGCCCTGACCGCCAGAAAAATAGTTGGTGCCGTCATTATTGGCATGCTCGGCGTCACCATTATCGGTTGGCTGACCGGGCAGGCAGAATTTCAAGGCATCATTGCGCTACCTCCCTCAGCCGCACCGGTATTTCTACAACTTGATATAGCCGCTGCATTCAACATCTCCATGGTCACGGTAATCATCACGCTGCTGCTGGTCGACGTATTTGACACGGCGGGGACCATGGTGGGTGTTGCTACACGGGCAGGTTTAGTGGACCAGAATGGCAAGCTACCGCGCTTAGGCAAAGCCTTGCTGGCAGACTCCGGGGCGACCGTGATCGGTGCTTTAGTCGGCACCTCTTCGACAACCAGCTACATTGAAAGCGGAGCGGGGGTCGAAGCTGGCGGACGTACCGGATTGACGGCCATATTTGTTGGCCTGATCTTTCTCGCCTGCCTGTTTTTTGCGCCCCTGGCGCAGAGCATCCCTGCCTACGCAACAGCTTCAGCTTTGTTATTTGTTGCCTGCCTGATGGCAAAAGGTCTGGCTGATCTGGATTGGCAGGACATCACGGAATCTGCACCCGCAGTGGTTACAGCCCTGGCCATGCCGCTGTCTTTTTCTATTGCCGACGGCATCGGTATCGGCTTCATCACCTATGCTGGCATAAAGCTATGTAGTGGCGGCGCACGCCAATGCCCGGCAGCTGTGTATGTCATCGCGACCATTTTTATAGCCAAATTTGTTTTCCTGTAGACCGTACAGGTAATTTTTCTGTGACCACCACATGGATTAAAAACCCGTGCGCCAGTTTTGACGGTCAGCGATCAGGTACCGCAGACGGTGGTGTGATCATATCCGACAATACAATTATCGAAGTGCTGGCGTCAGGTGAAGTACCCAGTGGCTCAGTAGATGTTGTTTTTGATGCCAGCAACATGGTTTTGCTGCCCGGCTTAATCAACACCCACCATCATTTTTACCAGACCCTGACCCGAGCCAAAAAAGCTGCCCTGAACAAACCCCTGTTTCCCTGGCTTACTGCTTTATATCCGATCTGGGCAAATCTAACCAACGATATGATTGGAGTATCCAGTGAGCTTGCTCTTGCAGAGCTTGTGTTATCCGGATGCACCACCACAACAGACCACCACTACGTTTTTTCAGATCAGCTGGATGAGGCCATCGACAGACAGGTTCAGGCTGCGGATCATCTTGGTGTACGTGTGGTGCTGACCCGAGGGTCAATGAGTCTCGGACAGTCATCAGGCGGGCTACCACCTGACAACATCGTACAAAGCCAGCAGACCATTGTGGATGACTGCGAGCGCCTCATTCGCAGTTACCATCAGAACACGCCATACGCGATGACGCAGATTGCACTGGCACCGTGCTCACCTTTTTCTGTCACTGCAGAACTTATGCAGGCCTGTGTGGAATTAGCCGAAGAACATGACGTACTGCTACATACACACCTGGCTGAAACCCACGACGAAACGGCATTTTGTCTGGAACAGTTCGGCCTTCGACCAGTCGACTATCTGGATCAGTTAGGCTGGATAAACAGCAGAGCGTGGTTTGCCCATGGCATTCACTTTAATGCCAACGAGATAAAACGGCTGGGCTCCGCAGGCTGCGGGGTGAGCCACTGCCCCAGCTCAAACATGATTCTGGCCTCGGGAATATGCCCAGCGGCCGACCTGGAAGCTGCGGGAGTAAACCTTGCGCTGGGCGTTGACGGTTCAGCGTCGAACGATTGCTCAAACCTGATCCAGGAAGTACGTCAGGCATTGTTAATACAACGCCTCGGAGAATCATCACAAGCGCCAACCGACCAATTAACCTCACACCTTGATGCTTTGCGCTGGGCGACCCAGGGAGGTGCCAATCTCCTGAACCGCCCGGAGCTGGGTCGATTGTCGCCAGGCGCTGCCGCCGATATTGCTCTATTCAAGCTGGACGAGCCACGCTTCAGTGGCAGCGAAGACGGGCTCGCCGCTCTCATCTTATGTGGGGCGGATCATGCTGAAGCGGTGATGATTAACGGGCAATGGCGCGTACAGGGCGGCGCGCTGGTGAATATAGATCTGCCAGGATTGATGGCACAACATCATCAACAGGCTCAACAGCTGTGGGCGGCGCTGTGAAATTTGTATACTGAGTCTTTTCGAACCCCAGGACTCTGTTATGAACGAAGTGCTAACTGAAGACAAAAGCCATGTGCGTTGGATTACTTTAAACCGACCAGCAGCCATGAATGCCATCACGTCTACCATGCTTGCGGAACTCAACGATGCGTTTAAAGCAGCCGACGATGACGCCAATGTACGTGTCGTTGTATTGACCGGCGCCGGACGTGGCTTCTGTTCCGGGCTGGACCTCAAACAAGCTGCATCAGGGGAAGGCATTGGCGGTGCCGATCTGGCATCCGCCGGCGCCAGACACTACTCGACCAGGGAAATATGTACGGTCACCCTGCAACGTATGGATACGCCAGTCATCGGCGCCATTAATGGGGTGGCTGCCGGGTATGGTCTGGATCTGGCCCTGGGTTGCGATATGCGCATCATGAGCGAAAGCGCGGTATTGATGCCGGGCTTTGCCAAAATGGGTGTGGTGCCCGAAAGCGGCGGCACCTGGTATTTACCCAGATTATTAGGTTGGGCTAAAGCCTGCGAGGTGGCCATGCTGGGTGACAATATGGATGCTCAGACGGCCGTTGAGTATGGCCTGGCCAACACTGCCTGTGCGGATGTGGACTTTTCTGACACGGTCAATCAGTGGGCGGAAAAAATTGCGGGCAATGCACCACTGGCCATTGCAGAGATTAAGCGCCTTTTCCGACACGGCTTGACACAAGATTTCGAAAGTCACTCTCATCACGTGCTGATGTCTGTACTCAATCTGTTTAAGTCACAGGACTTCAACGAAGGCGTGCAGTCGTTTGTTGAGAGACGACCACCGGAATTTAAGGGCAGATAACGGGGCGCAATTGCACCCCGTTACATGGGACTTGCCGACCTGCCTGGCGTTTAGAAGAAACGCCGCTTCCCAGTTCTGGCTGATGAATCCCGCATTGAGGTTCACCAACGTGTAGGGATCAAGCTCCAGGTCAATACTGGTGACTTCTGCACCGGTTGCTCCGGCATACGGCAGGCCACTGACAAAGGCACCCGCGCGTTGTATGTCTTCCTGGGTTTGAACATTCAGAGAAAACGGTACTTCTTGTGCCGTAGCAGCTCTTTTGGTTTAACAGAGCGTGGCGGCATCTTAGAAAGTTCTGCGACAAATGCCACATTCTGGTGCGGCTGCAACAAGGTCAGCCGTTCAGTTGGTCCAGGTAGAGGCAACATCCCAGTATAAACAAGGCCATCACCAGCAGAGCAGATACTGTCCGGCGCCTCGGCGGATAACTGTAAAAAGCACGACTCACGCCAAGCCCCTGAATCATTTGTATGATCAATGTCGTTAACAGCGAAGCCCCCAGGCCAATCACATTCCACCAGAGCCAGGACACTTGCGGTAACAACAGCGCCACCACAATGTTGGCCAACAGCCCAACGACAAAACCGCTCAGCGCAGCTTTCTGGCTGACCCCTCGCACCAGCAGTGCAACCACAAACATCGCCAGCAGAGGGCCGTTGGCCATCGAGCCAATCTTGTTGATGGCTTCCAGCACCGTGGGCGCAATCTGCTCAACCTGGAAAGAAAACCCGATACTGAAAAGCCCCCACAACAACGTGGTGACACGCGAGTACGTGAGGGTTTGGCGTTCGTTTAACGCTTTAAACGGCTTCACAAAATCTTCCATGGTAGCCGCGGAGAGGGAGTTGATTGCCGAATCAACTGAGGACATTGCTGCCGCAATCAAACCCACCATAACCAGGCCTACAAAGCCAGGTGCAAAATAATTCATCACATAGGTAGGAAAAACCATGTTGAAATTCGGCAGGCCCGCTGACGTCTGCGGCAACGTATTGATGAACTCCGGATGGGCGCTGGCAAACGCCGCCAGCCCCATGCCCAACAGGCAATAACTGAATACCAGTGGAAAGCGGAGCAGACCATTTAACAGCAGAACACGTTGCGAACCCGCGTCACTGTCTGCAGCCAGAACGCGCTGCGCCTGGCTCTGGTCACACCCGTAATACGCCATATATAGAAAGAAGCCACCTATGAGCATGGGCCAGAACCCGTAATCATTACCGCTGAAACCCCAATCATTAACCAGTGTATCAGTACGATCGGCAAAGAAAGCTGACCAGCTGGTGGCATCCGCCAGCAGGAATACGCTGACCCAGACAGCCGTCACCAACAGGCCAAGTTGAATAAGATCACTGAGTACAACTGCCCGCAGCCCACCCAGCACATCGTAAAAAATCGTTATCGCCATTAACAAGACAACAGACCAGGTGAACGAGATGCCGAGAATCGCACTCAGGATCAGCGCAACACCGTAGATCGTGACACCGGTAGCCACACCGCGAAACAACAGGAAAGCTGCGCTGGCTAATCTGCGGCTCGCAATGCCCAGACGTTGCTCCAGAATCTCATAAATAGAGGTTACCCGCGCCTGCCGAGCCGGTACGATGAGCCAGATCAGCGCTGCCATGGCCAACGGTACTGCCAGTTCATATTGCAGCCAGAGCAAACCACCGCCCAGTGTAAACCCCACAAAAGCAGGCGCCCCCAGCAGACTATTGGTAGAACACTGAGTCGCCATGGTCGAGGCTGCGAGCGGACCACTGCCCATGCCGCGACCAGCAAGGAAATAGTCTGTACTGTTAGCTTGTTTCCGCCCGACATAAGCTGCCAGCAGCAACATGCCACATAGATAGCTGAACAGTATTATCCAATCAAGCAGCACCATGTTGTGCACCTGTAAATAGCGGTTGACTCAATTGCAGCGGAAATTTGTTATCTTTCGCACTAACAGAGAACAGAGCATTCCTTGAACGATTCAGAAACAGAAAATACCGACACTGCATTTGCTGACTTACGCGGCAACAGCGGCGGCATAAACCCGGTTGAGCCACCGACCACCGCAACGCAGTACTACCTGTTGGAGTATCTTTCGCACCTTTATGGCGGTGGCGTTGCGCCTGAGTTGACCAAAGTGCTGTTGCAGACTGTGTCGAAGCGCCGCCAGGCAGATAGCACAGGAACATCAGAAACGAACACCCAGACCACCGCACCAATACTGGACGAACAGGACGTTCTGCTGATCACCTATGCAGATACGCTGGTTGATGGCGACAAACCACCGCTTCAAGTATTGAACCAGTTTGCCCTGAGTTATCTTGCTGACTATTTCAGCGGTATACATATCCTGCCGTTTTTCCCGTTTACTTCTGATGACGGTTTTGCAGTTGTCGACTACAACAGCGTGCGCGCTGATCTTGGCGACTGGCAGGACATCGAGGCCATGGCCGAAAATTTTGATCTGATGTTTGACCTTGTGATCAACCACTGTTCGAGGGAACACCTGTGGTTTGCGGATTTTGTGAATGGTTGTGCACCAGGCTGTGATTTTTTTATTGAGCTGCCAGCAGACACCATCGTGGATGAGGTAATCAGACCTCGCAACACTCCGCTGCTGAGCGAAGTGCAGACCTACGCGGGACCCAAACATGTATGGACCACTTTCAGCGACGATCAGATTGATCTGAATTTCAGCAACCCGGAGGTGCTGTGTCAGTTCATTGAAATCCTCTTTGATTACATTGAACGTGGTGCCCGCTACATACGCCTGGATGCCATCGCGTTCTTGTGGAAACGTCTCGGCACCAACTGCATGAGCCTGCCAGAGACACACATGGTCGTGAAAATCATGCGCCTGCTGATAGATTACACGGGGGCCGACGTTGTGCTGCTGACGGAAACCAATGTGCCGCATCAGGAAAACGTCAGCTACTTCGGACAAAAGGACGAAGCGCATATGGTGTATCAATTCAGCCTGGCGCCTCTGCTGCTGTACAGCTATCTGTTCAACGACGGCAGCTATCTGCAGAACTGGGCAAGCGAACTGCAGCAACCACCTGAGGGATGTGCGTATCTGAATTTCATCGCCAGTCACGACGGTATCGGCCTGCGACCACTTGAAGGTCTGTTGCCAGCCGAAGACATCGAAAAGTTGATCAGCAACGTACACGACCGCGGTGGTTTTGTGAGCATGCGCACTACCAGTGGAGGCGAGCAGAAAGCTTACGAGATGAATATCTCTCTTTTTGCGGCGTTTGGCGGCAGCGCCGACGTTATTCCCGCCTACGTTGGCGCCCATCAGCTTTTGCTGGCTTTTCAAGGTGTGCCTGCTTTATATCTGCGCGCGCTGTTGGGCAGCCAGAACGACCTGGCCGCAGTGGAAAGAACCGGACGTACGCGCTCAATCAACCGTGGCAAGCTGCATGTCAGCAATGTCCAGGAGGAAATCAGTGACGTCAACAGCTTACCGCACGAAGTCTTTAACGCCTTAACCCACGCCCTCCGGGTAAGACGTTTGCAGCCTGCCTTCAGCCCGGCAGCAAACCAGGAAGTGATAATCAGTGGCGCGCAGCTTCTGGTGATCAGACGAAATGCAACACAACAGAAGGTTCTGGTCATTGCTTCATTTTCTGCGAACATCCAATCTGTCTCACTGAGCAGTTTTATCGACCCGGATCTGCTGAACGCATCCGGCATAAAAGATCTTCTGACCCAAACCACATATGCTGCGGAACAGGCACTGGCGCTTGCCCCCTATCAGGTTGTATGGCTTGAACTAGAGCGCATTTAACTCTTTGTTAGCCTTCCTAGTTGTATGCTCACTAAAATCTTCTCTTACAGCTGCTAACAAATCCTCAAAGACGCTCGGATAAACGCTAGTCACCCGGTTCCAGGAAGGAATGTAAGGTGTTTCCTCACCGCTCTGTAAAAAAGATTCTCCAGCTTTAAGAATATTGCTGGCAAACAGCTCTACCGCACGCTCTTCCGCATCACGGTCCAGATTCAAGCCGTTGATTTCTGCATCATTAGCGTAAGATTCAATCAGGTCTAAGGCGACACGAAGATAGGAAGCTTTGATGGTGCGCACGGTGCCCATATCAAATACGGTGCCAAATGTAGCCAACTTCTTGAACAGGCTTTTAGCGATATCCATGCTCATACGTGACAAACCACTGCTGACGTCCTCAGCGGAGAGGGGCTGGTGTTTATGATCGTAGTTATCAGCAACCTCCACCTGGCACAATCTGTTAGTCGAATAGTTACGAAAAACTTCAGACAGCACACCAATCTCCAATCCCCAGTCCGAAGGAATACGCAGATCTTTGAGCACATCCGCGCGCATGGAAAACTCGCCCGCAAGGGGATAACGGAAGCTGTCCAGATAATCCAGGTAGGGATGAGCGCCAGTGACTTTTTTCATGGTGCGAATCAATGGAGATACCAGCAGGCGGCTGACCCGACCATTCAGTTTGCCGTCGGCGACCCGCGCATAGAATCCTTTACAGAATTCATAGTTAAAGCGTGGGTGGGCTACAGGGTATAACAAACGTGCCAACAAGCTTCGATCGTAGGTGGAGATATCGCAATCATGCAGTGCCACTGCTTTCGCCTGCCCCATCGCCTGGATCAACCCAAAGCAGTACCAGACATTACAGCCTTTCCCCAATTCTCCAGGGGCAAGATTCAATGTCCTGAGCTGATCAGCAACGGCACTCATACGAGGGCCATCATTCCAGATCACCGTATGGTCCTGGGGCAGGCGGCTGAAATACTGCAAAGCGTGCTGATATTCCTGTTCATTGGCGCGATCAAGCCCAATGACGATGTGTGACAGATACTTAGCCTGAGCAAGTTCATCAATAATGGTTGCCAGTGCTGGCTGGCGGAGTTCGGAGTACAGACAAGGCAACACCAGCGTCATAGGCCGTTCTCGAGCAAACAGTTCTAACTCAGCTTCCAGGTCCGAAAGTTCCTTGCTGGAAAGGTTATGCAGCGTGGTAATGATACCGTTCTGAAAAAAGTCACTCAAAATAAAGTCTCGTTATTGCTTCGAAGCTGGTAGAACCACTCGTTTGGAAAGCTCGGGTGCTTTGGATAACAGTTCATTAACCGCCTCAAGCCACGGCAAAGCGCCGGCAGATTTTGCCTTTACAGAAAAGGGGTGAGCACACGTCATGTAGCTCCCATCGCGTTGCGGGAAAAGCGCACAGCCCTGCGCGGCTTCCAACATGGGTTTATCATTTGGGCTGTCGCCACACGCCAGAATGATGAGTTTGGTGCCGCAGGTTGCGGCGATGACCTGCATCATCCGACGGGCCGCGACACCTTTGTCGGTAGGGTTCATGACGTGATAAAAGCGTCCTCCAGCGACAAGCTGTAAGCCGTGCGCGTTAAGCTGCGCTTTGAAGTCAGCCAGGCGAACTGATTCATCACTCCAGATAATCGGCTCCGATGCCAACCGCTGCTTCGCCAGGGCCGCTCCATGTATATCCAACCCGGTTGCCAATGCCACTTCTTCTGCTGACATCTCAGCAAAACCGCTGAATACAAAATTCTGACCGTGCTTTATTTTCTCCAGGACCTCACAAATCTGTTCATAACTCTTAGGGGGCGAAAAGCTTTCGCTCTGATTTAACTGATCGCCATACTCAAGCACAGCAGCCTGCAGATATTCCGGCCAGACAATACCGGCACCGTTTTCGCTGATCAGCGGTGCGTCGTAGGAAAAAAGGGCTTTCAGTTCCGATAGTTCCGCTTTGGTTTTACTGGAAACAGGAATCGTCAGAACGCCTCGCGCATAAAGCTCATTACACATGTAGGCGGCGCCAGCCAGATCGTAACGGTCATCAAGCAAAGTACCGTCCAAATCAGTAAACACAATTGCGTGTATAGCGTTGTTGTAGGCCACGATCAGGCTCCCTCTAACCACCATGGATGCTAAGAACGTCCGAAACGGTTTTAGTCCTGTGTCTCAGACATATTCCTGCTCAACGGTGTTGCAAAGAGTGGGCCAGAAAACGAGCTCTTTTTTTGAACAATAAAAGGGCATGAAGTTACAAAAAGGTGCAGATGCTGCGCTTCAAAATATTAGCGCACCAAATTTGTGCAGTTTTAATGCACAGAACTGGATTTAAAAAAAGTTGGCGGGGTTTGGCGCAGTTTTACGATCTATATAAACAAGCGGGATTAAATCGAACATACCGGGGAGGACACATGAACTTATATCTGCGACTCATCATCGTGCTGATCGCCAGCATGCGTCGCATACGCCTCAACTATGACGCACCCTGCGTCACTCGATTTCGGGTATGGCCCCATGATCTGGATGTATTTGGTCATATGAACAATGGCCGCTATCTACAGATCATGGATGTATCCCGCACCGAATGGATGGCCCGTACGGGCGTGCTCTCGGCCATGATGGATCAGAAGTGGTCTGCTGTGCTCGGCGGTGGGCTGACCCGTTATCGACGCACCCTGAAGCTGATGCAGAGTTATAACGTGCACACACAACTGGTGTATTGGGACACACGCTGGTTTTACTTTGAGCACACCTTTGTAGACCTGAACGGCAAAAAGGTCGCTGTCGGCGTCAGTCGTGCAGCGCTGCGAAGTCGCTCAAAATGGGTAAACACGCAGAAAGTTGTCGATCAGGTCAGTCCGGGCGCAGCGACCTTACCGCCGCCCGACTATATCCGCCAATGGCAGGACATCGACGAATCAATTTTCAAACAAGCAGGCTCTAGCCACGCGCTGGAAACAACCGACTTCATTGAGGCAACACCGTGAACCAGACCACCGCCGTTTATAATTTCTACGATCAGCTTACGAAAAAACCCTGGTTAACCGTCTCGCTGGGTTTATTTTTTATCGTCCTCGCCGGTAGCGGGCTGACGCGTCTGGTTAAGGATACCTCCATCGATGCGTTTGTTCCCGCAGGGCACGAATCGCTGCTGGCCAATGAGATGACCAAAACACTTTTTGGTTTAACTGAACCTATTGCGGTGGCGGTCTTCACTAAGAACGGTGACAGCGTATTGAGTGCTGAAACCCTCGCAGTTGTCGCCCAGATTACCGCAGCCCTGGGTGAGATCGACAATATCGATCCCGAACGAATCGCCAGCATTTCGTCGGAGTCATCCATAACCGGTGCTGCTGGCAGCATTCTCGTTGACCCCTATTTTGATCCAGACATTGATGATACCTACAGTATCAGCGAAACAGCCCGCCGATGGCGCAATATGCCACCCCACATCGATACCTTAGTCTCAGCAGATGAGCAGGCCGCCGTCATCATGGCGGAGGTTATAGACCCTCGCCAGGCATCAACCACCTATCTCGAGGTGCAGCAGTTCATCGAAACCCTGGGGCACCCGGAACTCGATTTTTATATCGCCGGGCCCGCGGCCGTGAGCGGCTATCTGTCTGATTATATAGACGCGGATGCCCGTGTTTTGCAGCCTGTTGTCTTCCTGATTGTGATTATCTTTCTGTATTTTGCATTCATGCGCGCGTCAGCGCTGTTGGGTCCCATCATCGTACTACTGGGTGCTGCTGGTGGAAGCCTCGGCATCATGGCGTGGCAGGGTATCCCCTACTTTGCTATCACCAATGCACTGCCCGTTATTCTGGTTGCCATTTCTGTTGCTGACGCGATTCATATTCTGTCAGCGTACTTTGAACGTAGAGCCCGCTTACCGGATACAGACCCGCGCCTGATTGTCATTGATGCCATGTTAGCCATGGCACGCCCCATCACACTGACAACGTTGACCACAATCGCTGGTTTTACCGGTATCGCGGTCATTTCAATCATGCCACCCATCGCCTATTTTGCCTGGTACGCCATGCTCGGCGTAGCGCTGGCCTGGGTATTTTCAATTTTTGTCCTTCCCGCCGTATTAACGTTGCTGCAGCCTAAACCCAGCCCGCTGTTTTCAGATTTTGGTATGAAAGGTCCGGATTTTATCGGCGTATGGCTGGGCAACGTCAGCCTGTTGGGTGCACGTTATCCCTTCGCAGTTGTCGGCGCATTTGCTTTGATCATCGTGATCGCTGTGACTGGCGCTCTGGAACTTCGCGTTGACCGATCTCAAGTGAACAACTTTGCTCCGGACGAACCCATTCGCATCGCAGACGAGCGCATTCACAATACATTTGCAGGCACCGCTTTTCTTGATGTCATTATTGCAACAGAGGAGCCGGACGGTCTGCTGAATGCTCGGCGGATGCAAAAAATTGCTGACCTCCAGGCATGGCTTGAAGATCACGAGCATGTGAGCAAAACCGTAAGTATTGCCGACTACCTTACTCTGCTGCACAGCGCCATCAACAACCAGGAGGTGAGCGAGAGCCGAAACCTGCCTGACACCGACGACGCCATCGCCCAGTACCTCATGGTGTATGAAGCATCTGGCGACCCAAGTGACCTGGAAGAAGAAATTACGCCAGACTACGACGCCGCTCTAGTGCGCACCGTGTTGAACTCCCACTACTTTTCCGACAGCCGCGAAGTGGTCCTGGAACTGCAGGACTATCTATCCAACAGTTTTATTGAGCCTGGAATGGAAGCCACAATTGCCGGAGACGTAAATGTAGCCTTCCATTGGATGACACGTCTGCAGGAAAGTCATTTTACCGGCGTTGCCCTGTCTCTTCTGCTGGTATTGATTATGTCCATCTGCGTATTCCGCTCTATCGGTGTCGGATTCATCGCCGTTATTCCAGTGACATTTACCGTGCTGTGCATTTATGGCGTGATGGGTACCCTGGATATCTACCTTGAACCCGCAACCAGCATGTTTGCAGCGATATCAGTAGGTGTAGGTGTCGACTTTGCCATTCACCTGGTGGACCGCCTGCAATATGAGATTCGCACCGCTGATAACAAAGGCGAAATCGTGAATATGAACGATATTATTGGCAGGGTGGTCCCCAGTACCGCACGCGCCTGCTTTTTTAACGCCGCCGCGCTGGGTGTAGGTTTTTCTGTCCTGATGATCTCAGATCTCCCGACTCTGCAGCGCTTTGGCGGCCTTGTTACGGTAGCTGCGTTGGCGAGCTTCCTGTCTGCCCTTATAATTGTGCCTGCTTGTTATGTTCTCCGGGAACGCCTGCAACAGATCAGTATTGCGCCCATTGTTAAAACCACGGGCAGTCTCGCATTTGTAGGCATCGCCATCTTAATCTATAGCCCGACCAGCGAGGCGTTCACAGCCCAGGAAGTTGCAGCGGCAGTAGCAAACCGCGCAGAAGCACAACAAACCACGCGCACGATACAGATGACCCTCACCGACAAGCGTGGACGAGTACGTCAGCGGCAGGCCGTTGTGTTTCGCGCCTCAGACGAAGACGCCAAGTTGACACGGATTACTTATCTGGAGCCGAAGCGGGTGCGAGAGCTCACCTTCTTGAGCCGTGATCACCAGACACTGAATAAAAATGACGAGCGTTGGCTGTATATTCCTGCGGCGGGGAAAACCCGGCGTATTCCCGCATCCGACCGGGGGGACTATTTTCTTGGCACAGACTTCACTTTCGAAGACATGCAATCTGATTTTAAATTCAACCTGGACGATTACAGCTTCACCCTGCTGGGCTCCGAGCAGGCCGCAGATGACACTATCTATGTCATCCAGGGTAAACCTGTAGACAAATCTACTGCCAAACAACTGGGTTATGGAGGTTTCACAGCGCGCATCAGCGCCAGAACATGGTTCCCAGAACAAATCGATTTCGTGGATCCAAAAAACAAATCGCTTAAGACCATAACAATCGATGGGCTGCGTCAGATTAATGGTATATGGACGCCTTCAACCGTTGAAGCCACACATCACATCACAGGTCACACAACTCAATTCGATTACATAAGCATCAACCACGATATTGAAGCTGCTGTGGACGTATTCGCGCCCGCTAACCTGACCCGGGGATTACCCGCATCATGGTAAGTTGTGACACTAACAGACATTTGATCGTGCTGATCACTTCAGCCTGGTTCTGCATGGGCTGCACATTGACTTTCGGCAGCACTGCGCCAACGGATTCTCTGTATGACCGATGGGACAACGGGCTGATCACTACCCTCACCCACTATCACAGCACTGACCAGAATGAATCCGTAGGTTCACAGCTTAAGCTTGAGCCATATGTCGAGTGGTCTCAAAGCCGAGACAAAACCTGGGTATTGTCCGGGCGTATTCGCGGCGACGCCCAGGATCAGTTTCTACCCGGCGAGCCGGATTTTCACAGCTATTCAAGTGCTTCCAGACCCTACGCCACTGACAAGTATTGGATTTTCGAACTTCGTGATGCCTATCTGGAACTGGGTCTGGGTAGCAGCCAGCTGCGGCTTGGCAAACAACAGATTGTCTGGGGTGCCCTTGATGGCATCAAAGTACTGGATGTTCTCAACCCGCAGAGTTTTGAGGAGTTTATTCTTGAGGACTTCGGATCATCGCGCATTGGTCTGTGGAGCATCTATGTGGACACAACCATTGCAGGTTGGCGTAGCGAACTCGCCATCATCCCAGACACCTCGGTGCATTTTATACCACCAGCCGACGCCCGCTTTGCGCTTACTGCGCCACGCTTTCAGTTTGGCAACCAGGACTCCAGCAACAGCATTGACACTGTTGCAACAGGACCGGACGACCAGGAAGGTACAATTGGCATAAGATTCTCACGCTACGTTGGTGGGGTCGATCTGCAACTGGTAGCAGTGTCTGGGCTGGATTTTGAACCCTATGCACAAACACCTGTTGAAGCTGGTGTTCCCGTTTTACCTGGCGGCACACCCTTCCTGGTATTAAGCAACGCCCGCCGGGAAGTCTACGGTTTCGCGGCTCAAACGTCTGTTTCTCAGGCTGTTCTGCGACTGGAAGCGTCATACATTGATGATCGGACGTTTAACATCCGCACACCAACAACTTTTACGCACAAAAAACTGGATCAGTGGCGGGCAGCTGTTGGTTTCGATATAAATGGTCCGTTCGAAACATTCATCAACGTCCAGTATCTGTATGACCATGTCATAAACGCCCCTGAAACACTGACGCGGCCAGATACGGAACAGATCCTCACCACATTCGTACGCAGAACATTCGCCTACGACACGCTGAAATATGAGCTGCGTTTCTACACTTCCTTAGAAGACAATGATTCCATGATTTCAAATCGGTTTGAATATCAGTTGAATGACGACACGATTGTACGCCTGGCGTTTGACAACTTTTCAGGCACGCGGAAAGGAAATTTCGGTCAATTCGCAGCGCGAGATCAGGTGTCGATTACCTGGCAATGGACCTTATAGAGATGAACGAGCAAATGAATAACCATCATCGTCAATCAATCATCGAGCGGCTAATGCCCGGTGCGGGCCTGGTGGTTTATCGCAACACCACAGATAATGACCGTTATAAACGCACTAACCACAAGATTTACCGGGTGCTGTCCTGCATGAGTGCAGCAATGCGTTCTCGAGCGGATGCCCACATGCGCTCTACTGAGCGAGTGGAAATACCCAGTGCTTCCGAGGTTTCCGCAGTGGTGAAACCCGCAAAATAACGACATTCGAAGACACGTGCCAATTGCTCATCGTCACGTTCCAGATGTTCCAGAAGCTGATCTACCTGCAGCAGAAACTCAGCCTCCTCATGAGCAGGATCAGCAATTTTTGCATCCGTGAAGGTGTGTTCACTGCCACTGCGTTTTTGTGCGGTGACATAACGTACTTCATCAACAATGACCTGGCGCATGATGGATGCGGCAAGCGCAAAAAACTGCTGTCGATCTTCGAATTTCAGTTCGCCGCCGGAGAGCAGCTTGAGGAAGGTTTCATTGACCAGCATTGTTGCGCCGAGGCCACCTTCACCGCGCGTCCGACGCTGGGCCATCGATTTCAGCTGTGGGTAAATCAGCTCCGCAAGCGCATTAAATGCACCCGTATCACCCTGCTTGTATCGTTCGAGAAGCAGGGTAACTTCACTGGCCATCAGCCATCCGCCTTACCAGCAGCTTCGGTTGCTGCAAACACCAGTTCCGCAACCAGCGGCTTGCCGCTACGCACTTCCTCGTCGGTCAGCCCATCCAACTCGTGCGGAAAAACCAGCCAACGGTTGGTTTCATGAACATAATAGTCCGGACTCAAAGCTGTGACATTTTTCTCAGGCTTAAACCACACCGTAGCAATGCGGATATCTTTTGGCAGGTTGCGTCGGGTCAAACGCTCCAGTTCTGAGATTATTGCTTCAATACTGCGCCCGCGATCAAATACATCATCTACAATCAGAACAGAATTGTCGTAGTTCAGATGCTCCAACAGATAACCTAAATTGTGCACCTGAACCTGATTGTCAGTTTTATCAATACCCTGGTAGTAGGACGTTCGAATTGCAATATGGTCCGTTTCAACACCGGCATATTTCATCAATTCCTGGACAGCTATGCCGACAGGCGTTCCACCTCGCCAGACAGCCACAATGAAATCCGGCCGAAAACCGGACTCTATAACTTTGAGCGCCAGGGCAAACGAATCACGCAGTAATTCGTCAGACTTGATGTATATCTTCTCACTATGTTCTGGGTTGATCATGTCAGACATTTTTTATTTTTCTTTTTATCCGATGGTAGCTGGCGTAACTGGCAGGGCACCTATGGCGCTGGGTTAAAAACCCAGCGCTTTGGCGTAACGATCGCGATGATAAGCCTGATTCCCAAAGGCGGTTTCCAACACTCGCGCCCGCTTCAGATAGAAACCTGCGTCGAACTCATCTGTCATGCCGATACCGCCATGAATCTGAATCAGCTGGTTAGACATGACGTGAAGAAACTCACCCACTCGACATTTCGACAGGGAACACACCTCGGCAAGGTTGTCTGCATGGCTATCAATGGCCTGGAGTGCATGCTCGGCACAGGAACGGGCCAGTTCCATAGCCGTGTACAACTCAGCAGCACGATGACCCAATGCCTGGAACGAGCCGATAACGCGGCCGAACTGTTCACGTGTTTTCAAGTATTCCAGCGTCATATCAAACGCTTGAGCTGCCGTGCCTAACATTTCCGCGGCAAGACCAGCGCTGGCCCGGTCAAGTACTGCCTGCAGATCTGCGTAACCTGCATCTACCTGCCCCAGCACACTGTCCGCTGAGACAAACACATCGTCAAATTTTAGATGAGCGTGCCCACGACTGTCGACGGTATGGATAGGTGCACGCGTTAAACCAGCAGCATCCGCAGCGACGCAGAAGAGGGTTATGCCCGCTTCATTACCGGCAGTGCCTGACGTACGTGCCGCGACAATAAAAGTGGTTGCCGCCATGCCTTCCATGACAAAAGTTTTTTCTCCCTGCAGCTTGAACCCGCCATCAGAGGCGGTAGCCTGCAGCGCTATCTGAGCTGGCGCATGTCGGGCGGTTTCATCAACTGCGAGGGTTAAAATCTCGCTGCCATCAACCACCTTGGGTAACAATGCCTGCTTCTGCTTGTCGTTGCCCGCCAGCAGAATGGCTGAAGTGCCAACAAGGGCTGAGGCAAAGAGCGGCGAAGCGGTCAGTTGTCGCCCCAGCTCTTCAAGAACAACGCCAAAAGTCAGGTAACCAAGGTCAGACCCGCCAAATTCTTCTGGCACCAGAATACCGGTCCAACCCATTTCAACCATCGCGTTCCAGGTTGTCGGGGTGTACTTCAGTTCGACACCGCTGTCGCGCATCTGTCTGAATTTGAGGACCGGAGACTGTTCTGTCACCCAGGATTTCGCCTGGTCTCGGAGCATGCTCTGCTCTTCTGTTAATGCTGCCATGTGTTTAACCCTTCTGTGTGGTTTCGGGTAGACCGAGAATGTTTTTGGAAATGATATTGTTCTGCACTTCGTAGGAGCCGCCGTAGATGGATATGGCTTTGCCGGATAACCAATCGCGCACGTTGTTTAACTCATCCGCGGTAAAGTGATCCCCTTCCCAACCAATACCCTGGTTACCCATAAGTTCCATAGTCAGCTCAGATTTTGTCTGCGCAACCTTGGTCGCTGAGTTTTTCAGGATAGAAGCCGCGGCACTCACCTTGGGGTTACCCCGAGCTTCGGCAGTTATGCGGGCAACGGTCAAACCATGTGCCTGAGCGTCCATCAGATGATTGGCTATGCGAGTACGCAGATCAGCATCTGCCAGGCGGCCTTCACCATCCGTGCCGACATACTTTTTAGCCACTTCCTGCAACGAATCTGCTTTATTGGTGGGCGCGCCGCGAGCGCTGGTCTGGCTTTGGCGCTCATGTTGCAGCAAACGTTTGACCACACTCCAGCCATCGTTCAGGTCACCCAGAAGGTCCGCTTTTTCCGCACGGGCGTCAGTGAAAAACGTTTCGCAGAAAGGAGAGGCACCTGCAATCAGACGGATCGGCTTGGTCTGCACACCCTCCTGATCCATAGGCAGCATGACAAAACTGATACCGTCACGCTTTTTAGCATTCGAATCAGTCCGCACAAGGGCACCACACCACTGAGAAATATCCGCACCGGAAGTCCAGATTTTCTGGCCGTTCAAAACAAAATAGTCCCCTTCATCAACCGCCTTGGTAGCCAGCGAAGCCAGATCCGACCCTGCATTTGGTTCAGAAAGACCAAGGCACCAGCGCACTTCGCCGCTGGCAATACCAGGCAGGTGCTTCTGCTTCTGCTCATCCGTACCGTATTCAAGCACCGTCGGGCCGACCATGGTCACGCCCATACCCGCCAGCAATGGAATCGGGTTCATTGCGCCAATCTTGCCCATTTCCTGAGCGATGACACGGGCTTCAGGCTGGCTTAATGCCGCACCACCATATTCTTTTGGCCAGGTTGGTGCGCCCCAACCCTGTTCAGCCAGTTTCTGTCGCCAGACTTCTAACTGCTGCGCCATTTCCGGATCGGAAATACGCTCGTAGCCGAGCATTTTATTAGCCAGGGATGCCGGAAAATTATCCGCAAGCCATGCCCGTGTTGATTCGCGAAATTGCGCCAGATCGGTGTCTGTCATGATGCTTATGCCTCTTTCTTAAGTGTCAAATAGCAAACCGCTAATAATAACACCGATCAAACGTCGCTCTGCATTATCCAGCCAGAAAATGTGCAAAAAACGTGTTATTACAAAATTTGTCGATATGTTTCACAAATGTTACCTTGCGCGCGTTCGCAGACGTGCAACGCCTGGAAAGTTTCGGCTTGTTGGGGGCCGGACAGTTGCACACACACACAAAAGAAAGAGAGACAAAACTATGCGCAAGACGCTAAGTATGATCTTGGCCATGACGGCCACCACCGGGGCACTGCCCGGCATCGCGCAGGATGCTGGATTGCGCCCCATAGAAGAAGTAGTTGTGATTGGTTCGCGCTCCCGCGAAGGACGCACGAACCTTGAGACTGCTGTGCCTATCGATGTTTTTAACGCCGAACAACTTACCAGTACCGGTCGCCTGGAGCTGAACCAGGCGCTCGCAGCGGCAGTGCCTTCTTTTAACTTCAACCAGACGTCTATCAACGACGGTACAGATATTGTGCGCCCCGCTACCTTGCGTGGCCTGCAGCCGGACCAGACGCTGGTTCTGTTAAACGGTAAACGCCGCCACAGCTCATCGCTGGTAAACATCAATGGCTCTGTCGGTCGTGGCTCTGCTGCGGTAGACATGAATGCAATTCCCATCAGCGCCATCAGTGCGGTTGAGGTGTTACGCGATGGCGCATCTGCCCAATACGGTTCCGATGCCATCGCCGGTGTACTCAACGTGCGCCTGAAGCAGGATCGTGAAGGTGGCGGAATTGACGGGTTTTTCGGCCAGTACTCAACTGAAATCAACGCCGCCGACCGCAACGCCAGCGATGGCGAGACTCTGAAAGTATCGGGGTGGAAAGGTCTGCCGCTAGGTGAAGAAGGCTATCTGACCCTTGCCGCGGAGTATAAAGATCGTGAACCGAGCAACCGCGCCGGCCTCGATCCGCGTAACCAGTACCCTGAAACCCCTCTGAGTTCGGGCATTCAGGATCCACGCAACAACAGCTTCAACCGTCTGAACCACCGTTACGGCAACGGCAACGCTGAAGATTTCAGCTTCTTTGCTAATGCCGGTTTACCGATCAGCGAAACCGCTGAACTCTACGCCTTTGGTGGCTATCAGGACCGTGAAGCTGATTCTCCCGGTTTCTACCGCCGCGCGGGGGATGCAACCGTGGACTTCCGCAGTTCACCACGAAACCTGACGGAGATTTATCCCAATGGATTTCTGCCCACCATTATTGGTGAGGTAACAGACATCAGCCTGGCTGGTGGTATCCGCGGCAACTTCGGAGAATGGGATTACGATGCCAGCGTCACCTTTGGCAACAATGAGCTGGAATATTCCGTTGAAGACAGCTTGAACGCGTCATTAGGACCGGCTGTTACGCAAACCAAATTTGACGCCGGTGCACTTGAATATCAGCAGATTGTTGTCAATGCCGACGTCACAAGAGATTTTGACAACCTGCTACCCGGGCTTGTCACCTTGTCTTTTGGTACCGAGTTCCGTGAAGAAAACTTCGAAATTTCTGCTGGTGAACCCAACTCTTACATTCAGGGCGGCTATCGCGGCCTGCTGGGTGTGAACTTCACTGCAGCCCAGGATCCTGAAGCAGACGGTGTCGCTTTTGCAGGTGGCAGCCAGGTATTTGCAGGCTTCACGCCACAATCAGAAGTAGACGAAGATCGCGATTCGGTGTCTCTGTATGTTGACGTTGAGTGGACACCCAACGATCAGCTGCTATTCGGCGCCGCCATTCGGTATGAAGACTATTCAGACTTCGGCGACGAGACAACTGGTAAGTTTGTCGCTCGCTATGACATCACCGAAAGCTTTGCCATTCGCGGTGGCTATTCAACTGGCTTCAGAGCACCGTCTCTGCAGCAGCAGTTTTTTACCGCCAGCTCAACCAACTTTATTGACGGCGTGCCTTTTGAAATTGGCACCTTCCCGGCAGAATCTGCAGCTGCAGTCGCTTTAGGTGGTCAGTCGCTGGACGCGGAAACTTCTGACAGTATTTCAGCAGGCTTTGTCTGGCGTACAGCGACCAACTTCTACCTCACCGTCGATTTTTATCAGATCGAAATCGAAGACCAGATTTTTCTAACGGAAAATCTGGGCGGTACAGAAGTAGAAGATGTGCTCACTGCTGCCGGTGTTACCGGTGTAAGCCGCGTGCGCTTCTTCCAGAACGGTATCGAAACCAAAACTACGGGTATCGACATTGTTGCCCGCTTTGATCTTGAAACCAACGATATGGGATCTTTTGAATTCAGCGCCGGTATGAATTTCTCTGATGTCGAAGTTGAAAAAGTGCCTGTTAACACGGTTATTCCATCTTTGACACTTTTCTCCAGGGACAATCGATTGACCTTTGAAGAAAGCGCTCCTCAGGACAAGATCATCTTAACCATGGACTGGCGCTATAAAGCAGCTGATGTGAACGTCCGTGCAACACGTTACGGCGAAGTTGTCGATCCGTCTAACAACCCAGCAAACGACTTCACTTTGGATGCAGAATGGATTGTTGATCTGTCTATGAACCTGGCCGCAACAGACAACATCAATATCGGCATTGGTGTGGATAACGTGTTTGATCAATATCCAACTGAAACGCCTGCTGGCCAGAGCTTCAACGGCATCTTCCCTTACTCCACACGCTCACCTTTCGGCTTTGCCGGACGTTTTGCGTACCTGCGTGCAGGTTTTGAGTGGTAACAACTTGTTGAGGCTATCAAGCTTCGCACTGATAAGGGCACGTTTTACGTGCCCTTTTTTGTTGGTCTCTACTGTCCCTGCCCCATCGAAAACCCAGGCTGCCCATCAAAATTGTACAGGTGTTCGGTTTTCACAAAATCAACCCCCGCAAGATCTAATCGATTGAGCAGCGTCAACACCTGGCGATTATCTAACTCACCAACATGATCAGCGTCGGCCTTAAAACGGCAACGCCAGTGGTCTGTACAATAGGTTTCCGGTGCACCGTTGGGCCATACCTGCACACCACGATTAGTGATCATCGTAAGTTCAAGCGGAGTAACGTCCACAGCCTTAATCTGATCGGCCAATGTCTGTGGCTTCAGTTGAGCCTGCACAAACACATCGACCCCGACCAATTCCTGCACGGGTTGATGGGAATGTTTAGCCGGCGTCACATCAAGGCGTTTGCGCGGATAATGCGCCTGCCCGAGAGTTTTTGACGTCTTACCCAGACGTTCAATCACCGCCGAAGCAAACTCGTCAGTGCCGACACACTGATAACCTTTACCTCCCTGATAAACATCTTTTGTGTGAATACCCTCTTCGATAGTGCACAGCCACGCATTGTGAATAAGCTCTGCATAATCACCCAGCCCAAGGTGTGCCAACATCTTCACCGCAGAAATCAGCAGACCTGAGGGATTGGCAATATTCTGCCCGGCAATATCCGGCGCTGAACCGTGTATCGCCTCAAAGATACTGATCGACTCTCCAATGTTGGCCGACGGCGCCATGCCTACGGAACCCGCCACCTCTGCGGCAATATCGGAGAGGATATCGCCGTAGAGGTTAGGTGTAACAATGACGTCAAATGATGCTGGATCACTGGCGACCCGCGCCATACCGATATCGACAATCATGTGATCCGCCTGCACCTCCGGGTATTCTTTCGCCACCTCATCAAAGACTTCGTGGAACAGGCCATCCGTCAGTTTCATGATGTTGTCTTTGGTCATACAGGTCAGGCGCTTGCGTTTGCGAGTCATCACAAACTCGAAGGCATAACGCACAATACGTTCACACCCCGGCCGCGAGACCAGCTTCAAACACTGAACCACATCCTGGGTCTGACGATGCTCTATACCGGCATAAAGGTCTTCTTCATTTTCCCTGATAATGACCAGATCAACGTCCGGATGGTGGGAAGCCACATAGGGGGTATAAGAGCGAACCGGACGAACGTTGGCAAACAGACCCAGACTTTTCCGCAGGGTGACATTGAGAGACTTCATGCCCGAACCCTGAGGCGTTGTCATTGGTCCTTTCAGTAACACACCACTGTCGCGAATCGACTGCCAACTGGCTTCGGTTACGCCAGAGGTTAAACCCTGCTCCCAGACTTTTAGTCCCATATCTATGGTGTTGAACTGCAGCGGCACCTTAGCCGCACTCAGGATACGAAGCGTCGCCTGGGTTATTTCCGGGCCGACGCCATCGCCCGGCGCTACACTGACCTGTTGTAGTACTTCTTTTTCCACCTGTGGACTCATTTTGCTGGCCTCTGTGGTTACCACCAAGCCGGTCTGGTGTGGCAACTGTTGATTTGGCGCAATAGACATCCGGCTTAACCCGCTCTGTTTTAATGCGGCACAGATTAGGCACAACAAAGCATCGAAAAAAGTCGACAAAGGCTCGTTGATTGCTCGGGCTAAACTGATCATTCCATGTCCAACCTTTATCCGCGTTTTGTGAACGCGTTGGCAGAATAGAAGTGAACAGCGTCTTAACCTAGAAGACAGCCAAAGTAGGGAAACTTAAGGAGGGTCAAAACATGCAGCTTAATGACACACCGCTCGCCAGTCGCATGGAAGGACGCCTGTTCGCTCTTGAGGGACGCCTTTATCTCGTTATCGAAGTGAACACCCAGACCCAGACTGCACGGGTCAGCTGTCGCGCAAACGGCAAACATCGTGTTTTCGATATGCCTGTAGCGGAGGTCGCATCGCGTCTCAGCAGCAATGCTCATATCGACCTGGATGGCCTCAATGAAGACAACACCGGCAAACGAATTACACAACAGAAAGACGGCTGGTACTTCCGCGCCCGGGAAGGATTACAAGGACCGTTTGCCTGCCAATCTGAAGCACAGGATCACATGCAACACTATATTTTGGCGAGCCAGAGCTGATCTGTCAGCCGTCAGGCAATCCCGCTGATAAGCTCATTCAGACGCAGGGTGCTGCTCTAAACCCAAGAGCTCGAACTTCACAATACATGCTCTCCAGTTGCCAACATGGGCGCTGCATCCAGGGTTTCTGCGTCCATCATGGTGGCGACACGCATTAACGCTGCAACGATCTGATGTTGCTCCCAACCTGCAAGCTCACTGAAGCGCTGGACAAACTCTTCCTGCAGCGGTTGCGGAGCTCCGGCACGCAGACGCGCCCCTTTGGTAGTCAGAAAAACGTCCACTCGACGCTTGTCATGCTTGCTGCGCTTGCGGGTAATCAGACCATTAGTCTCAAGCCGGTTAAGGATATTTGTAACTGTTGCCTGGGATAGACTGACCTGGCGACCAATTTCTGAAATGGACTGGTCACCATATTTTTCGATCGCATTCATCACGACCAACTGTGGCGTGGTCAGCCCGGTATCTCTACCTAAGCGGCGAGAATGCAGATCTGTTGCGCGGATAATTCGCCGCAGTGCAACAAGGACTTCGTCTGTTAATTCGTTCATAACTTAAGTGATTAATTGGTAGCGCTTTCTAGCACGCAAAGTGGCCTCGGTAAATGAGTAATACACTTAATAAAAAAGGAAATTTGTTGCTACGGGAAGTTACGGATTCACTTCATAGAGCAACCTACTTCAAGATGCATAAATTATCGGCGTCTTAGAGGTCTGGATGGAAAATCCTGTAAAAGTACACTTCCACTGCAATCTCCAGGGTTGCATCACCCTGGCGTTACAATGCCCAACGTGCGGTAAGCAACAGGGCCTTCCGATCACGGACGTCGATAGTGGTATCGGGTTCATCTGCAAGTGCGGCGAAGATATCCCCATCCACGCCGAAGCCCTGAAACCCGTAGCACATGAACTGGAAGAACTTCGCCACCTGATCCAGCGCACTATTGTATTGCCTATCTAAGTGATAGCGACTGTCTAGCTATTGCCGACCTGCCGGGTGTGCACCCTGCAAACAAGTTGAACAAAAAACTATCGGTTAATGATGTTTCGCATATTCCGATACATTTCTGCGAGTTCATGTGCAACCGCTCGAGACGATTCCGCGGATTCATGGGTTAAATCCTGCATCTTCTGCTCCAGGTGGTTCCATTTGACCTCAGCATTATCCCAATGATCACGAAATTCCATATTCGAAAGTTTCAGTTTCAGGCGTAACTCATCACGCTCTGTTTTGAGTTTCTGAACATATTCTTTCAGCGCTTGCTTTGCGTCACCCATGGCCACGTACCCTACCGATAAAACTGGATGATCGAATCAACCGGTCAGCTTGGCTATCCGTAGTTCTACTATTAAAAACAGGAAAGTACGCACTTCCCCCATTGGATTTTCACGCCAACAGTCGCCATGATCATGGCCATGCATGACCTTGGCTCAACAAAAACCGAATTGGAATTGAAGTTCCTTGTCCGCTACGGCATGGGCGGTAAGCCTGCGCAAAAAAAACTTTACCGGAAACTGAAGGATTTTGGCTTCTCGTTAGATAAACAAGGCCAGCAGAGCATGGACGACGTCTATTTTGATACAGGCAACCGCGACCTCGAACAGGTCGGTTGGTCACTGCGACGGAGTAACACCTCCGGCCAGACAACCCTGACGTTAAAATCCAGCCCGGCAACAGCAGCTACGTTCAAACGCAGAGAAACGGAATATACCTACAACGACAAATGCGCAGAAACCGAATCGGACATCAGCATCCCCCAGGAAAGTCGCGTCAGCAACCAGCTGCAGTCGCTGGGTATTGCGGCAGCTGATCTTGAACCTGTCCATCAACAGCACAGCCAACGCAGACTGTTTGAGCTCACCCACCCAAGCGACAAAAAGACATACATTGAGTGGGCTGTAGATACGGTCAGCAGTGCCCAGCTTACAAACGGTTATATTGAATTTGAATTCGAACTCCTGGAGGGACATGAAACCCTGCTGCATCATATCAATTTAATCGCGCGCGCGGAAAAGTACCTGCACCCTTCCAGAATGGCCAAACTGCAACGCGGCGTGTACGCACCGTGTCCAGACAGACAACCCTCATTGCAGCTGAAATCGGTGATTGAAACCGCAGAACGACATTGGCGCAAACATGCGGCGATAACGCTTCAGGAATGTGCTGATACGCTGCTTGCCCACGAACCGTTTGCATTTGAAGCGGTACACCCCGAAGGCGTGCACCAACTGCGGATTGCCACACGCAGAACCCGCGCAGCGTTGGATTTATTCAGTGATGTCATGCCCCCATCAGGTGATACTGTTTTGCAGCCTGAACTGAAGCGTCTTACCAGGGCGTTGGGCAAAGTACGCGACCTCGACGTTCATCACGCTCAATTGGCGTCAATTTTTTCTCGAGGGAAATGTCGGGCGTATAAGAAATTCCTATGCAGGCAACAGGCAAAGCGCCAGCGCCAGTTGCAGCAAACCCTTACAGAAGACTTCTACGCTCTGCATAGCCATCTGCTCAAAGTCATACAACAGATCCACAGCTGCCGCGACGCTGAGACCCACAGCGTAAGAGAACACCTCGCTCACGTTCTACCCACCGCGATTGCAGACATGCTTGATACGGGCATCCGACTCCACAAGTTCTCCCATGCGGACGACATTCATACCGTACGTATCGCGTTGAAGAAACTGCGTTATCAGCTGGACACTTTCGCCGGTGTTAATGCGGACATTGACCGGCTGACTGAGGCAGCCAAAAAGCTGCAGTCTCTTCTAGGTGACTATCAGGACACCGAACTGGCCCGAGCGATGATTCGGAAATTCCCCGCGGATAAATCAGGCACAAAAAACTCCTCCCTTAACAAGTTCTATCAGAAACAACAGCGGCGGGCGGATAAACTGCGTGAGCCCCTGGCACAGGCCTGGCTTATTTTCTACCAGGACTGCTGCGCTTTTCGCGATTCACCGCATGCGCTTACGGGAATTTCCCAATAGCCGAAATTCAGCATATTCATCTAATCTTTTCTGACTAATAACTTACGTTAGCTTGATCAATGTATAAAAACATTTTAGTCGCCTTGCAGAATCTTGAAGACGCAGGGCCTGTTTTAAGCAAAGCGACCGCTTTGTGTAAATCGGACTCAGCCGATGCTCACTTCCAGGTAGTCAGGGTCGTTTACGAAGGTCTGGCAGATCTCAAAAGCAAATACATAGATGGTTCCATTGAACTTAAAACATTTGTTCTGGAAGCAGAAGAACCCCTGCTTGAAGATGCTGTGCAACAGGCTGGTCTGGCAGATTTTAAAATTGAAAGTGCCACGATCTGGCATAAACATATCTGGGAAGGGATTCTGCACGCCGCGGACGCAGAGCAGGCAGATTTGATTTTCAAACCTCGCGGCGAAAACAACGGCGCACTGTATCCTCACACTGCAGAAGACTGGAACCTTATTCGTCATGCAAAGGTACCCGTGCTACTGACCCGCGCCAGAGCCTGGCCAGTAAATCCTACAATTCTTGCAGCAGTGGACGTATTTGATGATGCTCACGCGGACCTGAATCGTAATGTGCTGGAGCATGCCAGCACATTAGCCCGAGCGATCGGCGGCACCCTGCACATTGTCTGCGTCTATCCCTCGCTCAGTGTATGGATAAACGAGGTAGCCACGGTAAAAAACTATGAGCGCCTCAGGGACGAAATGGCTGATGAAAGCCGAGCGGCTATCAATGCCTTATGCCAGGCACTACATATCGATGAATACAACGTCCATACCAGCGAAGGCGCCACCGGTACTGTCATAGAAAAGCTGGTGAAATCCACTAAAGCATGCATGCTGGTGATGGGCACAAAAGCGCGAACCGGGCTGGCAGGCTACCTGATTGGTAACACCGCGGAAAACATCCTCAGCCGTGTCGATACGGATGTCATGACCATACCTCTGAATTCTCCTGGCGACGCAGGCTGAAATCAATGAAGCGTCAGGCGCTGCCATTCTCGTGTAAGTACCCATGACCATTTCAACTAGGCCGAAAACAGCAGGCTATAGAATTGCGCAAGGACAACACCCCCGCTCGCTATCGCACCACAAACAGGCAGCCAGATGGGCAGGTTAAGGACATCTTCAACAAGCGCTTCCCGCAGTTTGATTCTCACCAGAGCAGTATTGACCAGTGTAAAGAGAATCAGAATGATGGTTGAGGTGAGTTGAGCAAGAAACGCAAGGTTGCTAATCAGCGCAAAGGTCAGCATCAGGCAAACCGCAACAGCGGTTGCCACAGCAGGTGTTCGCGTACGCGCATTCACACAGGACAGAATACTGGGCAGCTGTCGCCTGGAACCTAATCCATATAAGACTCTTGAACTCATGATGATCTGTATTAATGCGCCATTGATGATGGCAAACAAAGCCACAATACTGATGTAATCTGCTGACCCGCCCGTACCCGCAATATAGAGCGCCCGCAAAGGCGCACCACTACTGCCCAATGTGGCTGGTGGCAGCGCCAGAACCGCTACCGTCATTAAGAGCGCATACAATACGGTTGTCAGCACCAAGGTCAGCAGAATTGCCAGAGGCAGATTGCGTTTCACATCTTTTACCTCCTCCGCCACATCAACCATATCTTCAAACCCAATAAACGCATAAAAAGCGAGGCCAAGACCTAGATATATGCCATACCAGGCGGACCCCTGCAGCGGCGGAATCAACTCCGGCAAACGTTCAGGCAAGGTCATTAATGCCGGCATGTTGACCCAGACAATAACCAGCAAGCCGATAACCTCAACCAGCGTAATGACGCTGGCAATAACAACAGATTCAAGAATGCCCCAAATGGCAATAAGCCCAATGACAAACGCAACGGCGCAGATAATGACTACACGGTGAACACCAAAAAATACCTGCAGATATCCAACAAAGGCATTAAGCAGTGCTGCTGAAGATACCACCCCTGCAAACACCACTAACAAACCTACAAACAAAGCCAGACGACGCGAAGAAAAACCCTGTTGCACATATAGGGCCACACCTGCGGCCCTTGGATAACGCGCACTCAGCTCTGCAAACGATAGGGCGGTGAAACCTGCGAGCAGGGCAGCACAAAGAAAAGACAACGACGAAAAATATCCGGCAACTCGAGCAATTTCACCAACCAGCGAATAGATGCCGGCACCAATAGTGGTACCGAGCCCGTAGAGGACTAACAACGGCAGGTTCAACGACTTTTTTAGCGTCGCAGCAGGCGCACCGGATTTTGACAAGACAGCTTCAACCCCAGCCGACCAATGTAAACTTCATTGTTTATGCAACCCACTGCCGACGCAACCACCCGTTCACGTTAATTCTACCTAACAGATACGGGTGTGGCCGGCATCTGGATTAAAGAAACTGGCTGTTATCAGTTGACCTTAACCTCAATGGCTGGTTTCGGTTTGGCTGCTTCGATTTTCGGCACATGCACACGCAGCACCCCTTTACGACAATCTGCTTTTATGTTCGCGGTATCGACATTATCTGGCAGAGAAAAAGAACGATAAAATTTACCGTAGAAGCTTTCGATCCGGTGCACTGTCTCATCTTTTTCTTCTTCCCGATGCTTACGTTCGCCTTCTATAACAAGCCGCCCATTGTCTACACAGACATGGATATCAGACTTTTCTACATCGGGTAAATCCGCCTTTATCAGATATTCCTTTTTGGTTTCGCTGATATCTGCACTCGGCGCCCATTGATCACGACCGTTACCATTCTCATCAAACATAGCGGGTAAACGATTATTGAGCAGCCGGGTGTAGCGACTGAATAGATCATCTACGTCCTGCAGCGGACGCCAGGGCTTAAGGTCCATCACTTGATCTCCTTAACTAACAGTAAATAAGATGACAAACAGCTTATTTATCGCGTCCAACAAGAGCTATTCGTTATTTCCCCAGTTCTTTTGTGGCAACTACAATATCGGGTTTGTCCTTATCTGTACAAAGCGTAAACAAACATTTACGAGCCAATGCCAGCATCGCCTGATTATCACGCCTTATCAGACCGGACAAGTTTCGAATGCCGGCTTTCTCAGCACATTGCAGTAAGTGCCCTAGCAAAACACTCGCCACACCCTGCCGCTGCCAGGCGTCTGTCACAGCAATCGCAAATTCTGCGCCCTGGTTTGGCGTCGCTGCATAGCGAGCCAACCCTACCTCTTCCACGCCAGCTGCACTTTCGACCATCGCCACCAGGGCAAAATTATTCGGATAGTGGATGTCAGAAAAACTGTTAAGCAATCTGTTATGGGGTTGCTTGAGAGATCCCTTTAAATTCTGCGGCCGTGCAGGCGCTGAAAAATAAACAACAGGCGCTTCATGACCCGCGCTGCCATTGGGCATCATGGGGCGTATGTGTACAGCTGTGCCGCTGCTAAGCTTTGCTTCGACTCCGCGCGCTGCAGCTAACCCTGGCCAGGCTGATCCTCCTATTTCCTCCAGCGCCAGCATCAGTTCATCGTAGATTAACGGTTTTTCCAGTACGGTCTGCACACCAGCGTCACGGGCGGCGTCAATAATCTGCGCATTACGTTTTTCAACTAACAGTATCAGCGGGATCTCATGACCCATTTCCCGCAAATCTCTGGCAACCTGCAGACCACTGCCTGTTGGCAACAAAGCCTCACAAAGTACGCAGCCACTGACATCGCTTGAAAGAGCGGACATGAATTCTTCAGGCACCGCATAAGTCAGTACAGGCACCTCAAACGCGCTGAGCAATGTCTGCATTGCATCGCGTATGGCTGCATCCGGTTCAATCACATATACCGTTGCTACGCAGCCTTCCACTTCAGATCCCGGATGCGTTGGAAGAAACCGCAGCGGTTAATACGCTTCGGAACGTGACTGAGAAACAACGGGTTCGGAAACAGGACGCTGCGACTCAAGGCGAATGCGGACCACTTCCGCCAATGTGCGCGCACCAAGCTTCTTCATGATCTGCGCTCTATGCACCTCCACGGTTCTCTCGCTGATACCCAGATCATAAGCAATGAACTTGTTGGCCTGACCCGCGGCAACACGCTCAAATACTTCCGTTTCCCTTTCCGACAGCGCACTTATTCGCTTGACCAGCTCATCGTGTTCAATCAACTGTTTTCTGCTGTTGTTTTCATAAGCCAGCGCTTCGTGAATACGGTCTAACAGGTGCTGTTCATGATAGGGCTTGGTGATGAAATCAAGCGCACCAAGGCGCATGGCTTTGACCGCCATGCCAATGTCACCATGTCCGGTTATGAAGATAATGGGCAAAAGGATATTTCGCGCACGCAACTCACTCTGCAACTCCAACCCGCTCATTCCCGGCATACGAATGTCTAGTACTAAACACCCTCCCGGGATGTCACTCACCTCATCAAGAAAGTCTTTTGCGTTGGAGTACAAACGATGGTTTAACCCGACCGATTCTAACAGCATACTTAACGAATCTCGCACACCAGGATCATCATCCACAACAACTACGACCTGATCACTACTCATGATTGTTCCCCTGTCTGTATCACGTTCCATTCCTGTCCTCTAATGACTGCGGCTGAACCTCCGTAATTCGTGCGCTGCTCAGCGGCAGCATGAGGAAAAAAGTTGCACCCTGGTTCTGGTTGTTACTGTAAGCAAGCCGCCCGCCGTGAGAGGTCGCTATAGCGCGACTGGTTGTCAAACCCAGCCCAAGACGTTCCTGTTTCTGTGTCGCAAATGGGCGAAACAGATCATCCAGTTCAAGATCCGCAACGCCTGCGCCGCAATCAATCACCGCAATCTGGACGGCCTCGTCATCAACCCTGTTGACGACAAGTTTCACTTGAGCTTCTGAATTGGCCTCATCTATCGCCTCAAAAGCATTACGCAGCAAGCTAAGCAGCACCTGTAGCAGCGCAACGCGTTCACCCCAGACACAAACGGGCTCCGCCGCGGGTTGCAGCTGGAGGCGAATACCACGCATTCGCGCCTGGGCGTCAGCCAGTTGTTTGGCTTCCACAATCAGTTCATTGCAGTCGATATTTTCATTTTCGCTGACCCGTTCGGACGCAAAGTCGCGAATCCTCTGCACGACTGAACCTGCACGCTGAATTTCACTGATCATTTTTGTCAGCGCTTCGCGCAGCCGATCCGGTCTTTTATTCTCAGGGTCAATAAAGCGAAGGCACGATTGTGCATAAGTAGAGACAGCAGTTAAGGGTTGATTGATTTCATGAGCAACACCAGCCATCATTTCGCCAAGGATACTGAGCCTGTCTGCATGAGCCATCTCTTCCTGCTGCAGTCGCAGTTGCTCCTCGTAAGCTATTCTCTGCGTAATATCACTTATAAATCCTTCAACGATCGCATCACCGTCATCAGTAGATCCAGCTAAGCCTTGCTCCAATACCCACAGAGTTTGTCCTGCATTATTCGAGATTCTATATTGCAATTCAAAACGCTCGCCCGCCTCTATCGCGTCCTGACGTAGCGCCTGGACACGCGGTCGATCCTCTGGGTGAATCAGGTCAACCCAATCCGGCTCGCTTGCGAGCAAAGCGGTGTCTTTGTAACCACACAGCGCTTCAGCGCCTTGACTGACAAACTGCATAGCGCCTTGCAAATTGCCCATGCTGCGATACGCGATACCAGAGAAATTCGCCAACATCGAATAAGCATCTCCAGTTTGTATATTTGAAGTCCTCCGCTTTTCTAGCAAACCTCTTCACCACTATAACTGCCTGTTGCGTCAGCATAGGAGTTCAACCTGTCTTCCTATATACGCAATTTCCGCTGCTGGAGATGGGAATGCCCGCAGACGAAGAAAATCTCCCGCAGAAGAGGATCACAAGGCAAGCAATATCAAGGTGAGAAGAGCGCTGAACGCCAACACCAGCGCTGTATTTCGCAATTCTCCGGCAGATACAATCCAGGCGAGACCGGCTTTAAAAAAGCTGTTTGAAGTGACTGCAACCACAATCGCATCGACCAGATCACCAGATAAATCATTGGCAGTGCCCACTCTTCCAGCCAACGACAGAGAGATGGCATCTACATCGGTCATACCTGAAATCGCTGCTAGAACATACAGGCCGGTGGGCCCCCCCCACTTTTCCACTAAAGGAACGGCTAAGAACATCGCAGCGAGCAGGAGCGCAAACCCAAAGGCAGTGCTTATCGACAGCGGATTGGCTAATTTCAAACGCGAACCGGCTGTTTGATGCGCTATGCGACGAAAATGAAACAGGCCACTCAATAGTGGTACCAGAAATAGTGGCCAGATCGTCAGCGCCAGGGGCCCGATCAACGATGGCGATACCAATCCAACCACAAGTAGTAATCGTGGCACCATAACTGCACACGCTATGCAGACACCTGCGCTCAACTGTCGGTTTACGGAAAGGTTATCCCGGGCTAACCGAGAAAAACTCAATGTAACAGCTGTCGAAGCAGCCACTCCACCAAGCAATGCGGCCAGTAGAGTTCCTCTGCGATGACCCAACACCTGCAAACTGAAATAACCCAGGTAGGATATGGCCAAAATTAACAGCGTGAGATAACCGATCATGCGCGGATTAAAATCAGCCAGTCCAAAAACACCGTGATCCGGTAACAACGGTACAATCAAAACAGCCAGCAGCAGTAACTGCAGCGTTGCTATCAGCTCCGATTGATTGAGTGCCGCCACAGCCCTGTGAATGCGTGTTTTCAGACCCAGAACAAGAGCAACGGTGGCCGATACCCCTGCCGCGGCCAACCAGTATCCTGCACCCGCAACCACACCCAGAACAAAGGCAATGAGCAATGCAAATTCCGTTGTCAGCCCTGCATCTCCACCCCGCCAGACCTCCAGCGCATAGGAAACAGCAATGAATAACGCCACCGCAAGAAAGCCAGGGACAACCAGGTCAAACAATTGGGTAAGTTGCAACCAACCCACCAGACCACCCAGCAAACCAACCAGGGTAAAGGTACGCACGCCTGCCGCTGCCGTTGTCTGCGCAGCAATCTCCTGCCAACCGCGCTCCAGGCCAATAGCAAGCCCTACGCCTGCGCCGATTAAAATACCAAGCAACGCTTGGGTATCAGGCAGCAACTCAGCAACCATCACTCAGTGCTTTAATTCGAACGCGGGTATCATAGGCAAATCTGCAGCAGACAACGTTTCTACAGACAGAAGACGTTCAGCGGTCTCTTTCAGGGGATCAAGGTTGGCTTTCAGAATAAGCGTGGCGTCGTTAAATGCCTGCTCGACGAGGGTCCGCACGGCATCATCAATCTTCGCTGATGTTGATTCACTATAGGTGCGTGATGCAAATAGATTCTCCTGTGGCTGAGCGAGAAAGCTGGGACGCTCACCCTCATACGTCACTTGTCCTAACGGTTTCACCATTCCGTAGCGCATAACCATGGTGCGGGCAATATTGGTCGCTTGTGCAAGATCGTCTGTAGCGCCGGTAGTCAGCTCATTGAAGATGATCATCTCCGCTGCACGCCCGCCCATCAACACAGCCATTTTCTGGCACAACTCACGCTCCGTCATGAGGTAGCGATCTTCTGTCGGTCGGGCAATGTTATAACCCAACGCACCGATACCACGCGGAATAATCGAAATTTTGTGCACCGTTTCCATCCCAGGCAGCGCCAGTCTGACAAGCGCGTGCCCCGCCTCATGATAAGCCACCACTTTGCGCTCGTAAGGGTTGAGCAACCGATTCTTCTTCTCCAGCCCGGCGACAATTCGCTCGATAGCCCGGGTAAAATCATCCAGGCTGACTTTTTCGGCGCCACGTCGAGTAGCCACTATAGCCGCCTCATTAACCAGATTTGCCAGATCAGCACCGCTGAAACCTGGTGTTATCGCGGCAATCTCCGGTAACGACAGCTGATCGTCTAAACGAATCTTGCGCACATGAACTTTCAGAATATCAACACGCCCCTGCTTATCCGGCCGATCAACCAATACCTGCCGATCAAATCGACCGGCCCGCAGAAGCGCTGGATCGAGAATTTCCGGACGGTTTGTTGCGGCAAGCAGGACAATTCCCTGTTGCGGATCAAATCCATCCAATTCACTCAGGAGCTGATTGAGGGTCTGCTCTTTTTCATCGTGCCCACCCATGATCGGGCCAGCACCACGTGCGCGACCCAACGCATCCAGCTCATCAATAAAAATAATACACGGTGCACTTTGGCGCGCCTGGTTGAACAGATCACGAACCCTTGCAGCGCCAACACCAACA
Source organism: Symbiodinium necroappetens (assembly GCA_905231915.1). Lineage (NCBI taxonomy): Eukaryota > Dinophyceae > Suessiales > Symbiodiniaceae > Symbiodinium > Symbiodinium necroappetens. The sequence goes on from CAJNJA010006808.1 coordinate 126,930, forward strand.
AACATCTCAACAAACTCTGAACCGCTGATGGAGTAGAAAGCCACACCCGCTTCTCCTGCAACTGCGCGGGCGAGCAGGGTTTTACCGGTGCCCGGCGGCCCCACAAGCAGGACGCCTTTTGGCACGTGGGCACCGAGCCGACCATAGCTGTCAGGATCCTGCAGAAATGCAACAATCTCCTGCAGTTCCTGCTTGGCTTCATCAACACCAGCGACATCCGCAAAGGTCACTTGGGTGTCTGTTTCCACGTAGACTTTGGCGTTACTTTTACCCACTGACATCATGCCGCCAAACCCCTGCTTGTCTGCCATGCGCCGGATAAACAACATCCAGATACCCACAAAAACTACAGCGGGCAACACCCAGGAGAGCACTTGAGCCACCCAGTTGTTTTCTATAACACCAGCAAATTTGACGTCATACTGCGCGAGATCTTTTGCGAACTGCGGATCAACACGCAGGGTTTCAATATAGCTGTGGCCTTCAGCCGTGGGTTGTTTGAGCGTGCCGCGGATAGCCGTTGTCGAAATGCTGATGCTCTCCAGCTGGCCTTCCTGCAGCAGTTTCTGGAAATCGCTGTAGGGTACTTTTTCAACCTGCTGGAGCGTCTGCCACCAACCTTGAATGATCATGACCATCAACATGGCCATCACGATGTACCAGAAGTTGATGTGCGTTGTCTTATCAAGCTGCATAAGCAACCTTCACCGGAAGAAACATTAACGTTATACCAAAAACGAAAGCGGCCAGGTGCAACAATCCGGATTCGAACGACAGACTGCAATTCACTTCAGGCACCTTTACCGCAAAGTCACCCAACGCTCATCGCCGGGCTCGACCAGACAATCCAAGTGAGAACAGACACTAATTACGCAAAGCAAAAGAGAACGCCACGAATACCGCCAGGGACGCTTGGGGGCGTGGGGCTGGACACAGTATTCGGGCGTTCTGCACAAACATCACCCTGAGAAAGCACAACTTGCGCAATCAAATGCGCCCCAACAATCAAAGCTTCAGCATGCCAGCAAGTTACACCGTTACCTATTGTGACTAGCCGCGATGAACTACGTATCAACCAGGCGATAAAGATGCTGCAAGGCCGATTTGTGCTTAGAATGAGAAAGTAAAAAGGTAGGACGTCCACATAGGCTCGGGACAAAATACATTACCTGAATATGTTGTTGGCATCGGCGCATCTGCAGGCGTTCTGGGCTCGAAATTACCTGACATTCTGAACCGCCCAAAAGGTAGCCGGGTCAATGAATACGTACATGCAGTCCATATGGACGTAAATTTACGTATTTATGTACGTGAATTTATATGCTCAACTGGGGACTGTAGCTAGCTCTTTTCTTCATTCCCGTTCTTACACCCCGGGATTCGAGCAGAACAGATATGTGTGCACAACAACTGCCGCCTGCACGGGTGGCCCATCCCGTTATCACTTTTGATGCTCAGGGTATTATTGAATCCGTTAACCGCCAAGCCGAAACCCTGCTCGGTTATACGGAAAAGGAGCTGACCAACCAACACTTAAGCCGCTTGCTGCCCGCAGCATATCGCAGTATTACGAACGATATGTCGCTGCCCACTTTAACTCGACAGCACCTGCAGGTTTTAGGAGAGGGGCTGCAGATACTGGCTGCGCGCAAGGATCAAACGCTGCTCCTGATCAACATCAAGTTCAATAGATATCTGACAGACAATGGCGTTACCTTTCACGCAGTGATCGAAGATTTAGCTACCCGAGCTTTGACCCCAAAGAACGCGCTGGGCGTGCTGCAGAATTCAAGTCAACAAATTATTGTCTTTGATGCCGAGAGTATGTTTTTTATCAGCGCAAGCAATGGCGCACTGAACAATCTGCAGTACGGCATGGATGAACTAAGCACCCGAACCCCTGTGGACCTGGCGGTGAACCTGAGCACCACCGAGTTGGAAGAAAGCCTCGAAGCGGCGCTGAAAAGTGATCACCCGGTGGAAATCAGCCTGCGACTGCGACGCAAAGACAAAACTGAATTCGAAAGTGTTTTGCACCTGCAACTGGCGCAACTTGGCAGCACGCCAACATGCATCGGGCTGATCCACAATTTGCAAGGCACTCAACGACACCAGGCCGAGCTGTTCCCCAGCTTTTCCGACAAACTCATCTCCACACTGCAAGGCATCGTTCTTCTGTTAGACACACAGGGGAAAATTCTGCGGTGCAATCCCTACTTCGAAGAATTAACAGGCTATAGTGCTGCAGAACTCGCTGGCGCTGACTGGTTCGACATCTTTATTCCCCAGGAAGCACGTGCCGAAATGCGCAACTATTTTACAGAAGTGGTCAAACGCGGCGGCAACGATGGTCACATCAATCGAATCAATATGAAAAATGGCGGCGACCGGCAAATCCAGTGGCACAGCAGCTTACTGAAAGACTCCAATGGCCATGCAATGGGTCTGTTATGTACCGGCTACGATGTCACCCAACAAACAGAAAATACAACCGCGCTGGAACAGGCTATCAAAAAGGTTGAGCAGGCGACTCAGGGGAAATCGAGGTTTCTTGCAGCTGCCAGCCATGACCTGCGCCAGCCATTGCAATCATTGGGCATGTATCTGGCCGTGCTGAATGCAAAACTCGACAACCCTGTTCTTCTGGAAATTGCCGGCAAAATGGAACAATCGCTTACCAGCATGCGCGAACTGCTGGACGCTCTGCTGGATATTTCGCGCTTTGACAAAGGCGCTGTAAAGCCCAAGGTATCGAACTTTCCGCTACAACCACTGCTCGATCGAATCGTTACCGATAACATCCAACAAGCCGAGGCTAAAGGCATTCACTTGGTGGCTGAACAGCACAATTTTATGGTGGAAAGCGATCCAGGTTTACTGGAGCGCTTACTGGAAAACCTGGTCACTAACGCAACTCGTTATACCAACTCGGGCGATGTAAATATCCGTTGTCAAGCAGACGGCGCAAACGTCAACATTTCAGTGTGTGATACCGGCGTTGGCATCCCAGCTGAGGACCTCGAACGAGTATTCGACGAGTACTATCAGATTGAAAACGCCAACGGTGCGAAAAATAAAGGTCTGGGACTGGGACTGGCCATTGTTAGACATATCGCCGACCTTCTTAACCACCCGCTACGAGTATCATCAGAAGTAGACAAGGGGTCGACGTTCAGCGTTTCTGTACCTGCTGGTACGAACAATGCACTTGGCTTGCTTGCACCACTGCACCCACACCATGCCGGAAACCAGCCTCTGGTGCTCCTGGTTGACGATGACGCAAGCATTGTCGATGCCACGCTCATGCTGCTGGAAACGGAACAGGTGAGTGTGTTGACAGCAGGCGACGGCGACACAGCCCTTGATCACATCAGTAACGGTGCCCAGCCCGACATCCTGATCACCGACTTCCGTTTGCCCGGCTACAACGGCATTGAGTTGGTCAAACGCCTGCGCACGGCTCTGGGTCGGGAACTGCCGGTCGTCATGATGACCGGTGACACCTCTGCGCAGGACATTTCCCGCGCGCAGCTCAGCAACTGCACACTGCTGCACAAACCCGTAGATACCAACGATCTGCTTCGACTGATATACGCGGTCAACCTGAACTGAGGGTCCTTCCAAACCTGCGCTGCGCGCAGGCACTGAAAAATCCCGGCAACACTCAACAGACGGTCTATAGACTAACTCTCTAGCAGTTCACGCTCACTTTTTACACCGAATTTTTGCATAATCATGCCTGCAGGACAAAACCCTGTGAACGCACTCTGAAACAGGTTGGCACCAACAAAAACAGTCAGCCAGACAAAATAGGGATGCACAAAATACGTCAGTGCCAACGACAGTAAAACCATAAAGCCGGCAAATGCCATAATCGATCTTTCAAGCGACATGTTCGTTCTCCTTTCCTGTGTTTATTCGCTCAGATAGAGCCGCTACCTCGACAGTCGCGCCAGAATGCTTTGAGGGTTCAGCAAAGACCACCGCGGAGAGAAAAATACCGGCTATCGCCAATAGCAGGAGTCGGGATATGGATTCGGGTTTCACGAGAAAAACAACCTCCTGGCGGTCAAATCTGCACTATCAAAATTGATGTATGCAGCATAAGACGCGCTGATTGCATCTTCACTTGGGAATTCCCACAAGACTTACGCGTGGTTTCGGCGCTGACTGCGGACAGCAACAAATATTTTCGGAAACCACTTATGTATTGCATACCGCAAATTGGCAATGGTTAACACGCTTCCCGGATTTGAAAAGGCCTATCTCAGTGGTAGAACTGGTTGCTCAGGATTTGTTTCAGAAAACAGACGTCTCAACGTTGTTGAAAAGTTCCACCGCCGAGGTTGAATTGCTACAGCCCAGCATCGCCCAGGAGCGGGCGCTGGACGCGATACTTCTAAGTATCGGCATGACTTTCGACGGCTACAATCTTTACGCTCTGGGTTCTCCTAAAACGGACAAGCGCACCACAATTACCCGAGCGATACGCAGTGCGACAAAGCCAACAGAGAACCCCGGTGATTTTTGCTACCTGGAGAATTTCGACGACCCGGGTCAGCCGCTATTAATTGAATTACCCAACGCTGCGGGTGTGGCGTTCCGCAAGCATATGCAGGAATTCGTCAGCAATATCCAGGTAATGATCCCCGCCGCTTTTGAGTCAGATGAATATCGTCAGACAATGCAGGGTTATGCACAGGATTTCCACAAAACGCAAACTCAGGATGCGCTTGAATTGGAAAATGAAGCGCGTGAGCTCAATCTGGCCATGCTGCCCACGCCCAATGGTTTTGTCTTTGCGCCCATTGCAGATGGCAAAGTCATGGAACAGGAAGCTTTTCTGAGCCTGCCTGAGGAAGAGCGCCAGACGTATCAGGAAGCGATCAGCACCATGACGCAGAAACTTGTAGATCGTCTGCGCAATTACCCTTCTCATCAACAGGCACTGCTCGAAGATCAACGCAAACTGCGCCGCGATACAGCGCAGAAGGTTGTCGCACGAGCGCTATTGAAGTTACGTCAACGCTACAGTGACAATCAGAACGTGATGGACTACCTCGCTAGATGTGAGCTCGAAATTCTAAACAATTTAGACACGCTCATGGCAGCAGGGACAGAGGTCACCTTCAATCCCTTCGCGGGCATGCAGAACCCCAGCAATTTTTTTAAGCGATTTGAAGTCAACCTGCTGGTCGACAACAGCGCTCTGGAAGGCATTCCGGTGATCTACGAAAGCAATCCGAGCCTGGAGAACCTTGTTGGCAAACTGGAACACCGTGTAGAGTATGGCAATCTGGTCACGGATTTCAGTCAGATCCGGGCCGGAGCACTGCATCGCGCCAACGGCGGCTACCTCCTCCTTGATGCAGAGCGCGTCCTGCAGAAGCCTTTTGCCTGGGAAGCGCTGAAGCGCGCATTAAACGATCACCGCGTGCGCATTGAATCCGTCAGTCAGCTGTTAAACATGACCTACTCCGTGTCCCTTGAGCCGCAGGCTATGCCCCTCAACGTAAAAGTTATTCTGTTAGGATCACGCGAACTTTACCATCTCCTGCGTCACTACGATCCGGATTTCGGAGAACTTTTCAAAGTGGTCGCCGACTTTGCGGATCGCGTACCCCGTACTGACGATAACATTGTTGCCTACGTCTCTCTGATCGCTAACATTGTCAAAGAGACCGGCATATCTCACCTCGACCACACCGCTGTGGAAAGGGTGCTTGAATACTGCAGCAGGGAAGTTGAAGATCGAGAGCACTTGTCGACTCATGTCAGTGAAATCAGAGACTTATTGCTGGAAGCTGACTATCTCGCGAAAGCATCTCCCGAACACCTGATTACCAGCCAGGACGTAACAGATGCGCTGAACAAACGCACTTACCGACTGGATAGATTTCGCGAGCTTATTCAGGAAAATATCAGCAACGGGGTAATTCGAGTTGAAACACGCGGCACTAAGGTCGGCCAGATAAATGGCCTGGCAATAGTCAATATCGGTCAGATCAATTTTGGACAGCCTGCACGCATCACAGCGACCACCAGACTGGGTCGTGGTCAGGTAGTCGACATTGAGCGCGAATCGAACCTGGGCGGTGATATCCACTCCAAAGCTGTTCTGATTGTCGCGTCGTATATTGGCAGCAGATATGCTCGCGACTTTACACTGTCGTTATCTGCCAGTCTGGTATTTGAACAGAGTTATAGCAGCGTGGACGGCGATAGTGCCTCCATAGCCGAAGTGTGCGCGCTTATTTCCGCTATCGCACAACTACCCGCCAGGCAGACCATTGCCATCACCGGCTCGATGGACCAGCACGGTGGTGCGCAGGCCATCGGCGGCGTGAATCAGAAGATTGAAGGCTTTTACTCGGTCTGCAAGCAACAGGGCTTAAACGGCAGCCATGGTGTGATTATCCCTGCTGCAAATAAACATCACCTTATGCTGGAGGCGGAAGTCATTGATGCGGTAGATCAGGGTAAATTTCATATCTACACCATCAACAACGTGGATGAAGCGCTACAGATTATGCTGACAAAAGACGATCAGCCCATACCGCTGGCAGACATAGATGAGGCTGTAATTACTCAACTTAAAGAGTTTGATCGAATTGCACACCCCGATCAAAAAAAGGCAGACGTCGATGACACAAAAGCCACAAGCTAACGTTCTATTTCTTCTGGATTATGGCACTACAGATACTGAGGCGCTGAACATCGCCTTGGCTCTTACCCAATCCGCGCCTGCCCAGGTGCATGGGTTGTTTATAGAGGATCTAGACTTATTGGGTGCCGCTAAGTTGCCGGGCAATGTAGAGGTAGCCATTGTGAATCACGAGGTGACTGAATTCACAGCTGAAAGCTTAGCTCACGCTTTCAAAAAGGAAGCCGCAAGAAAGCGCCACCTGCTGGAAGCTTCCGCGCGCCGTTTAAATCTCAACTGCTCTTTTCAGATTACCCAAGGTAGAACCACTGAAGCGCTGGAGCAGGCCGCTGCAAAGAGGGAGTTAATCATTGTCGGGCGTCCACTGCGTTCAGGTATTCGCGTGCGCACCGGTCACCACTACCAGACTATCGCTGCGAGCAAGCAGAATGTGCTGTTTGTGAACGAACCCTGGCGCTCTGGGTCCAGTATCGTGCTTGTCATGGAACACGCCTGCAGCAACCCGGACCAGGCGGCACATACGGCCAAAACTATTGCCACACGAGAAGGGCTGAAGCTTATTGCAGCCACACCCAACGGATTGCCCGATTCAATCGCTCATCTGTTCGACGATGTTGTGCGTATTCCCGACCTCAGCCCTGAGTCTCTGCTCAGCACAAGCCAGCGTCTGGATGCGAGACTGCTTATCCTGCCGCCAATCACCTCTATTGACTGGCAAACGCTGTTGGTCAATTTACTGTCGACAGTATCCTGTTCTCTTTTAAAGCTGGCGTAAAAACTCAAGACGCTGCAGTTACAGGCAATTGCGACGCACACAGTTTAGACAGGCCCCCTTAAGCAATGCTAAATCCAGCCGTTCCAACAATTAAGACTTTCGGCGTTCATAATCTCATCAATCCAAAAAACCCAGCTTAAGAAAAAATTCGAGAGCCCACAGTTCCTATTGGTATTTACCGCTGCAAGACTTTGGATTCTGTGGAAACCCCTAGTATCCGCTGCTGTATCTAACATTTTATAGTAGCGGCATGCGAAAAATTAACCCTTCAACAATGGTTGTTGTTTCCGACGCTGGGCGATGTCGGTTACTTCATTTAAATAAATCAGCACAACTGATCGAAATTGAATCCCTTGTGAATACTTTGGCTCGAAGAGCAAACGCAGATCTGGTTACTGACCGACCGGGGCGCAGTCATGATCGATCCGGCTCAGGACGCCATTCCATGCAACCAAAAACAAACGCAAAGGACAGTGCAACTAAGAATTTTGCAAAGCAGGTTGCCGCAAAACTAAATGCAGATTTGCGACAGTATCAATTTCTGGTGTTGGTTGCGCCCCCGACTTTTCTTGGTCTTCTCCGCAGCGAGCTTGCTGATAACGCCCGCGCAAAAGTCGCTTTAGAGCTGACCAAAGACCTGTCTTATCTCAGCCCACTTGAAATTCATTGCAGCGTGAACGAGGCGTTGAGTGAGCTATGAAAATGAATTTCGAATGGCGCTATCTATTCCGCCAGTTGCCATGGCGCCAGCGATGCTGGTAAGACTGACATCATCCGTACTATTGATGGCCGCACTATGCACGCCGTGCACGGCTATAAAGAATGCCTGGTTGGGGACGGATTTTCCTCAGTAGGGAAGCATCGGAATGCCAGACACAAGCGCGCCTTAGATAAAATATCAGACCCCAAACGGATAAGTGTCCGGTAGCCCTTCAAGCATTCGGGTTGCAATCGGCGTGACGGCGCTCGTTTCATCTAACCAGATATAGGCATCAAACTGGCGGGCAAGATCAGCTTCAAAATAATGACTGGCTAATTCAGTTTCGGGACGATAAATAACGCCAATCGCCCTTTCCAGGCGGCGTTTACTCAGCTCCTGTCGTAAAGACTCTGAAGCGCTTCTTAGCGGTAGGATCAGGCCTGGTGCTGAGGTTTGATGGAACTGAAACTCATGGCTCTGCCGATGTGCAGGCACCACCTGCTTGACTTCCATGGGTGAGTCCCAATTTGTCGCTGCAGCTACGGTACCGTGATCGGTGCCGAATCCGATTCGGTAGGAAACCTTCGGAAAGCTTTGCGCACATAACTGCCCAATGTTGTGCTCACCACGCAAACTCATTTCCGTAGCGCTGGCATCACCTATATGTGAATTGTGCGCCCAAACAATCGCTTTAGCGTCTTCGCCACGGAACGCCAGTATCTGTTTGAGTGTTTCAAACATGTGGCTGTCGCGTAGGTTCCATGACGCACGTGAGCCGTAGTACATCGTCCGATAATATGATTCCGCGTTGGTCACAACCTGGGCATTCTGCACAGCATCCATGACACGCTCCGCTTTCTGCGCGTCTACCTCAAGCGCCTGGATATCATGGCTTAAAACTTCTTCATGCCACCTCGCCCGGGCTTTCATCAAATCAACCAGTACTTCGGTCACATCTTTTTCGCAGTTGCGATAACGACCTGTCACCGCCGCATGGCCATAGGCCGCAGGATCGGCCTCCCAGGGGCTCAAACACCCGTAACGCACTCGGGCAACGGCAGCCAGCTCCGGGTCCCGATCATCCAGGTACTGCAGCACGGCCTGCACGGACGTATACATACTGTAAAGATCCAGGCCGTAGAATCCCGCACGTGAGCTATATGGAAGCTTGGCGTTGCGAGCATGCAGCCAATCAACAAAACCCTGGGTTTCTACGTTACGCCACATCCAGGTAGGAAATCTGGCAAATGCCTGCCATTGCTGCGGCGAGGCATCCCGGTGACGCACATAATGATCAATACGCGCAGCGTCCGGCCAGTCTGCTTCAGCAGCAACAATCGTGAAGCCTTTTTCTTCGATCAGACGCTGGGTAAGCCGGGCTCTGAAACGGTAAAACTCTGACGTCCCATGACTGGCTTCGCCGATCAGTACAATACGGGCATCACCTACATCTTCCATTAACTCAGACAGGTTCGCCGATTCCAGATCGTCAAATAACTGCGACTCACTAACAATAGCTTTGGGCAGTGAAGCGCTGATCCGCGGTTGCGTCTGTATGACCCTTGCCGCAGGTGTTTCACCCTCACTGGTTTCCCAACCTTCAGCCCCGATTAGAGGTACAAATCGAACATCCGCAAGGTCTTCACGATCAAACTCCTCGGCTGACGTTCGAGTCACACGCACCAGTTCCTGTGCAGTAGCATCGGTGCCAACGGGAATCACCAGCCTGCCACCCACTTTCAGCTGACGCTTTAACGATTCTGGAATACTGGGTCCGCCCGCAGAAACTAAAATCGCATCAAAGGGGCCTACTTCTTCCCAACCCTGGGTACCATCCGCAAACCGGACCTGTACGCGGTAGTAACCCGCCTTGTGGAGATTATTGGCGGCCAGCTCAGCCAAGGGCTCCAGTCGTTCTATGGTAAAGACCTCAGCGGACATCTGCGCCATCACCGCCGCGGCATAGCCACAACCAGCACCAACTTCGAGCACCCGCGCGCCTGGCTGCAGCGCAAGCGCTTCAACCATGAATGCCACTATATAAGGTTGCGAGATAGTCTGGCCTTGACCTATGGGTAGCGGCGCATCCTCATAGGCGCTGTCGCGCAGTTTGAGGGGCACAAACTCTTCCCGCGGCACCTTGGACATGGCCTCTAATACACGCGGATCACGGACCCCGCGGGCGTGAATATGTTCACGCACCATGCGCCATCGCGCCTGCTCAAATGTGGTTTTCTCGTCGCCCATCTTGTTTGCAGCCCTCGACCAGTGACAGGCTCTAACGTTAGGCGTCCTGAGCAGCCCTGTGTATACGTAACACCCCCAATTGGAGGAGCAAACAACCGACCCCAATGTACGTACATGGATAACAAGCAAAAGATTAATACAGCCCTTGAGATCATGATGGCATTTGCTCGGGAAACTGGTCTTGATGGTGATGCAGAACCCAGACGCTATCTCTGGACAGATGCATACGCGGTAGAAAATTTTCTCGCGCTCAATACTATTTCCTCGCAACCCCGCATGCTGCAGTATGCTACGGGGCTTGTCAGCCAGGTGCACGAAGTGTTAGGCAAACATCGCAGAGATGATGTTCGTCAGGGCTGGCTCAGTGGTCTGGATGATGCCAGCGCCTCCAAGCATCCCACCGTCGCGGGCTTGCGTATCGGCAAACCGCTGCCAGAACGCAAACCAGACGAAGTGTATGATGCGCAAACCGAATGGGACCGAGATGGGCAGTATTACCACTATCTAACCAGGTGGATGCAGGCACTTCATGATACAGAGTATGCTACCGGCGTCGTCGACTATGGTCGCTGGGCCGGAGAACTGGCTGAAGCCGCATTTAATGGCTTTATGTCAAAATCAACGCCACATCACCTGATGTGGAAAATGAGTATCGATCTAAGCCGCCCATTAGTTTCTGCTGCGGGCCACCATGATCCGCTGGACGGTTTTGTGACAGCGCTCGTTCTGCACCAAACCCATCCGGACAATCAACTGCAAAAGATTATCGAAGCACTCAGGCCTTTTTGCCTTGATCAGAACTGGGTAACAAATGATCCGTTAGGCATCGGAGGGTTGCTGTCAGACGCACAGCGCTTAGTTCAGCTAGATATCCCATCTGCAACTGCAGGGTTATTGAAGGATTTAAGCGGTGACATCTTGAAAAGCCTGCAACATTTCATGGCATCACCAACACTTGGCTTACCAGCCTCTCAACGCCTGGCCTTTCGCGAACTGGGCTTAACGATCGGTCTGCGACAGATAGATGCTTCTAGCAGCTTAATCCCGGACGCAGATCTCGCTGCTGGGTTTGATCCATTAGCAAGCTACATCGAGTCGTTCTGGCTGGACGAAACAAATCAGCAACAGGCAACCTGGCAATCGCACCTCGATATCAATCGTGTCATGCTGGCCAGCAGCTTGCTCGCCTCGGTCAATCTTCAGCCAAATTAGCAACCAACATTGAGCTCAGCATAGTGTGCTGTAAGGGTTACGGGTCTTCTGCGCGCAAACACGAAAATTGAAATCAACGCAGACGCAAAGGGAATGAGTGATGACCACAAAGATAGAAGAGATACAGACACGCATTTCCGAATATCAGGAGCAACTCGAACAGGAATATGAACGTCTGCGCGCGGAATTTGTGCAGCAACGACAAGAACTGGCGCATCGGTTTGTAGAGATTCAGCAACGCCATAGAATCGGAGTCTGGCGGTATCTGAGGAACAGCCGTATAACTGTTGTGTTAACAGCGCCATTGGTTTACTCCGGCTGGGTTGCATTTGCCGCGCTGGATACGTTCGTGAGTTTGTTTCAAGCCATCTGCTTTCCCATATACGGCATCCCAAAAGTGTCACGATCTGAGTATATGGTCTTCGACCGTGCTGATCTCCCCTACCTCAACTTAATCGAAAAATTCAACTGTTTTTACTGCTCATACGGTAATGGTGTGTCCGCCTATGCTCGAGAAGTGTCAGCTCGGACCGAGCAATACTGGTGTCCAATCAAGCACGCACGGCGATTAACAGACGCGCATCGCAATTATCCTCTTTTCTTTGAGCACGGTGATGGTGAAGCCTATCGTAAAGGGCTGGAACGTCTTCGTGGGCAATATGCAGGTGCCAACAAAAAAGATGAGGCTTAAGCAAAGATAGCCCCATGGTTTTTGTGGCAGTTACCTCTAAAAGACTGCGCTGACACCCCTGGTCAATGTCGGGTTTGGCTTCGGCGATGAAAGTTTCTCCGTCGGCGTGAATACTTTCACTTTCGTTTGAAGTGCTGTCGGCGTGCTTTTTCTCATAACAATTCACTAGAAACACTGGCCTCTGAACGGTTTTGTTTACCGAGGCTTGAGTGTCATTTTGAGTGCAGCAGCCTGTTGTTCCGTTACAGGTTCGAACTTTCCGAGCGTGCAGCGAACACCGTTGAACCATTGCCATGGCCATCTTTGGAACCGAGGATAGTAAAAGAAGTCCACAACCTCGAAGCTATCCATATCACATATCTGGCTACCACCACTCAAGTTAACAAACTTGAGGGCATGCCCTGTACGTAAACCCGGACAGGAACTACGCAATTGATTTAACCAGAATTTATCTCTGCGTCCGCTGAAAATTATCCGGCGATCATCAAGGATCTCGAAATTCCTGTATTCATGCGAACGCAGGCAGCGCTTGGCTTCTCCATACTCTGAGGTTTCAGTCAATATGCGTTCTACTTCCGTTTCTTTCGCCTGACGTGCAGCCTCTACTTCCGGATTCACCGCACAGGAAAAAAGTAACATAACCGTTAAGGCGCCAACAAACAGGCGGAAAATACACATGTCAGACTCCTGAATAACTGCCTGAAAAATCTAACAGCACGATTGCGATCCTTTGATTGGGGGATACGCGTAGAGGCTATGGCAACAACGACGGTCAGAATGTATTCAACGTACTCGGAGCACCCAGGCACTAGGCTGCAAGATGTGTCCGCAAAAACTGCCATTCCAGAGCACGCTGTGGAAGTTTCTGGGTTAACGAGAACGCTGAACAATCAATGAGTGCAGGGGTTTTGTGGCCTGCAATGGCCTGCGCTGCCTGAAGACCGCTGCGTACCGCCGGCCCAATCCCCTCACAGAGGTCACGGGTAGCTAAGCCGCGTGCGTCCCCTATGAGATGAAGATTGCCTGCACAACTGGTGTTCTTCTGCCCCCGCAGATAATAACTGTAGCCCCGGGGTGCACCAGGTGGTTCATCAACCAGACCTTCCGTCATCAGGCGATTGACCAACAGTCTCCAATGACGCTGAATAGTGTCATCTTTGCGCTTCAGCTGATGCGCCATACCCCCTACACCCACGTTCAGATAGCCATCCGCTTTGGGCACATACCAGGCGTAGCCAGGCAGGCCATTAGAGGCAAACCACAGATGACAATCACCACTCCGCCAAGCGCACGGATATTCCAGCTCCAGAGCAACAGCTTGCAGCGTTTTATCACGAGGACAGGCATCTCGAAAAAGGCTGCGGTAAACAGGGCATCGAGTGCCACCAGCCCCTATGAGGTTGTGGCAGTGATACTGTCCGTCGATCTCGAACCCTTCGTCTACCCGCTTTACCTGCCTGACATTGTGTACTGCAACTTCCGCGCAACTCCTTGCCAGCAGCCACTGATCAAATTCAACCCGACGGATGGAGTATTGTGTTGTCTGTAACGATAAAGGCAGGTGCCAAAATGATATTTTCAGCTTATCGAATGTGATGAGGCTATGCGGATAGTCAGAAGGTTCGATGTCCAGGTCTGACAGTACATCCGGTGTAATCCAACCTGCACAGAGTTTATCTCGCGGAAACTTTTCTCGATCAAGAATCAGGCACTGCTTACCCAGCTTGTGCAGTTGCCAGGCAGCAGCTGAGCCGGCAGGCCCACCCCCCACAATGATCGTGTCGTAATGCATCACGACGTTTGATCAGGCAAGGCGTGTAATAACCCCGGGCGATACAGGTGGTCACGGGTAATCGGCAGCTTAGTGCAACTCTTGCGCCTGAACAGGACCTGATAAAGTTGTAAGCCACCGGTAGTAAACGCGGCGGCTGAACCGGCTAGGTAAAGCTGCCAGGCGCGCACAAACTCAGTATCGAACATGCGCGTCACCTGTTCCTCGTTAGCTGCAAATCGAGCCAACCAGTGTTCCAGCGTTTGCGCATAGTGGGCTCGCAGATTCTCCACATCAGCCACAACCAGATCGAGGGGTTCAAATATCGCCATCATTTGTGCCAGCGAAGGCGGTTGTGCACCTGGAAATATACGTCTTTCGATCCATTCGTTTATCCGCCGTGGCGACATCTGGCCGATGGTGTGTACAAATCCCCGTCCATCTTCTTTCAAACACTGATCTATCGCCTGACCCAGCGCTGGATAGTTATCCGGTCCCAGATGTTCAAGCATGCCTACAGAAACAAACACATCGTATGAACCGCGTATATTGCGGCAATCGTCTTCTACGTACTCTATGGCATCAGCCAGATTTTCTATCTGCGCCTGCCCCCGGGCATATTCGATTTGACTGGGTGAGATATTGTAAGCGCGCACCTTTACCCCATAAAATCGGGCCATGTAGCGGCTTAAACCACCCCAACCGCTACCCGCTTCCACAACGGTTTCGCCAGGCTTTAACGCCAACTTACGGCAGATGTGTTCCAGCTTGGCAATCTGCGCCTGCTCAAGCGAGTAATCTGGATCAGGGAAGTAACCACAGGTGTATTGCATGTAATGACGATCGAGCCAGAGCTGGTAGAAATCTTCACCGAGGTCATAGTGCGTTTGAATATTGTCCCTGGCACGCTGCACTGAGTTGGGTCTGGGGCGGAAGGCCAATCTGTTACGAAGCCATTGAGCGGTTTTTCCGAGGTCATGAGTGTGTTTTTCCAGCCCTTTGTAGATCGTTTCGAGAGTCGCGATCAACGGGCCACGAACAACAATACGACCTTGAGCGTAGAGATTGCCAAACGTATAGGTCGGCTTGAAAAATAAACGCTGCAACGCACTGCGATCCAGGAACTTTACCGCCGTAGCCTGATGCTGCTCACCAATTGAATAACCATCCCATAACTCAAGACTGAGCCTGGGCTCACCAACAAACTGATGGAGCTGCGCAAGGAGCCATCGGTCGACAGCGTTTGACTTCCCTGTTGCGGCGTTCCTCGATGCCTCTGGCGTAACATAGTCCATCATGAAAGGTCCTTGCGCGTGAACGAAATACCTTTTTTATACTCGCGTGTTTTTACCCCAGGATTCGATCCGTAGTTCTACTGATAAAGCCGCGCCTAAAACGCATTTCAATGAGGATATCCACACCATCGCCGAATTTTACCTGCCGGTCACTTCGGAAACGACATTGTAACTTGTGGGCGCTAATCAACATTTGAAGTGGAGTAGAAACCGAAAATAACAGACCCGCACCTGCTAACGGCACAGTCGCGCTTAAACTCAAAGATCAGCAACAAGTACGCACATCGAATGATGCCAGAGTACAATCTTCCAGCTCAAATGCCATATTGTGTGCGGCAGCTGCCGGGGATCACACGCTGCTCTTAAAGCTGATAACCATACTGTACGACGCCATAACTCTGCTGTCGAAATACTACATCCACCCACAACCCTGAAACTCAATCTGCGAGGTTTCCTTGTGTTTATCCGTACTATCACCAATGGCAAGGCGTGTGGCGCCTTGTCAAAATAGGCCTTTCACAATCGGAGATCTATAGATGAACATAAAGATTTTAGTTGCGGCTGTGATACTCACCCTCGCTGCAACCTCCGCCGCTGCCGCAGGACCGGGTTCCAGCGCAGGCGGCAAGGTTATGCCAAAGGGTAAGTCCACGGGACATCCCACTGCGATGGAGCAAGCTGAGGCGCGCGAACAAGAGCGGATTCGTGAGCGCAAAGAAGACGCTCAAGGTGACCAGACCCGTGCGGAAAAGCAGATCCAGAAGCGCGTCGAGGACGGCGAAGGTGACATGAAGCGTGCGGAAGAACGCAACAGAGAACGGCAGGAGCTGGCAGGTGATAATGCCTCGCAGACCGCCAAACAGATGCGGGAACGCAATGAAGAGCGCAAAGAAGTCAAAGAGCAGTATCAGGCTTCTGGAGAAAAGGTCAAAGGCAAGAGACCCTGGTGGAAATTCTGGGGTAACGACGACGCGTAAAGTTGTCGCAGAAGGCGAACTCTGAAAATGGGTTCGCCTGTCAGGCTTGGCTAACGTATGGGATTTTAAGGATGCCTACAGCTGATCCATCAGCTCCAATGCCAGCGCGACCCCGGGTGGATTCACGCCAAGATCTTTATGCAATCTAACAGCTTTTCGTAGGCGCGCAAGCTGACCTCGGTCGAGCACGGGATCGTCACCATCCGCCAGGTCCAACGCGCCTTCTTCTATCAGCGCATGAACAAAATCTATTTCAATGTGACACAACTGACAGGCCTCACCCAACGTGACATCGGCAATCACTTCGCTCTGCAGGTGTAACGTTTCAACTACGATGCGCTTCATATCGCTCTCGCTGGATTTTATTGCGGGGATTGTAATCACACGACTTGGCCAGCTCTTCGAATTGAGCAAGGCTCTTACTGTCAAGGTCTGTTGGCACCATCACTTCCAGAGTCACAATCTGGTTGCCTGGCTGAGGGCCTGGCAACCCTCGTTTGGGTAACCGCAGTGATCGACCTGATTGTGAACGCGGCGGAATAACCAGATTGACCATACCGCCCAGCGTTTTCACCTCGACTTTAGCGCCCAATACGGCTTCCCATGGTGTGACGGGCAGGCGCATGTGCACATCGTTACCCCGCACCTCAAATTCCGGATGCGGCACCAGCCGGATTTCGACATAAAGATCGCCAGTGCGATCTCCTTGTTTAGCGCCCTGACCTTTCAGACGGAAAGATTCACCATCGCGCAGATGCACGGGTACCTTTACCCGTAACTGCCGCTCTTCACCGGTACTGGGATGACGCACATACAGCTCAACCGGCTTGCCGTTATACAGCTCTTCAAGAGTCAGGTTCAGCGCAGCGTGGAGATTCAAGTTAGCTTGCGCTCGTGGTCCCTGTTGCCGACCCGCGCCGCCGAACATCCCGCCAAACAGATCGGCAAAATCTTCAAACTCAAATGAGGAGCCGGCTTGACGCGGGTCAGCGCCATAAGGTTGCCAGCCTGGTGGGGGTTGAAAGTCCTGCCCGGCCTGCCAGTTATGGCCAAGCTGGTCGTAGGCAGCACGCTTCTCTTTGTCTTTGAGCACCTCATAAGCTTCATTCAGCTGCTTGAATTTTGCTTCAGCATCTGCTTCTTTGCTGACATCAGGGTGAAATTTGCGCGCCAGTTTGCGGTAGGCTTTTTTGATCGACTCCGCATCGGCATCGCGTTCCACGCCAAGGGTTTTGTAATAATCTTGATATTCCATATAACGTCATTCTCCTCCACTAATGTATCACCTGTCGCTACGGGAAAACCCTAATCTTGCACCACGCGATCCGGTACTGTTAGCTTGCATAAAGGATGATCGTGGGAGATCACTTCAGTGCCCCTCAGTGCAGACTTACCAGTGCAACATTTCAGCCTCACTGCAAATCTACTGTCCAGATGGCTGATCGGGCTGGGCATTATCATCTGGCTGTGGAGTGCTTACCTTCCCTTTGACCGCCACACCTGGCTGATCGAACAGGTGGCCACCGTGCTTGGGATTGTTGTGGTGCTCTGGCTGGCAAAAACGGTACGTTTCACTGCCTACAGCAAATGGGGCTTCTTCCTGATGTTCTGTATTCACACCATCGGCACCCATTATAGCTACTCGCTAACCCCTTATGACACCTTCACAGAGCTCATATTCGGCAGCTCCATGAATGATTGGTTTGACTGGCAACGGAATCACTACGACCGTTTTGTGCACCTGTCATTCGGTCTGCTGATGAGTCTGCCTATCAGCCAGGCGCTGGCAAAACACATGCGCAAACCCGAACTCCCGGCTTACTGGCTGACCGGCCACATCATCCTGTCTGTATCAGCGTTGTACGAACTGATGGAATGGGCAGCTGCAATCATTTTCGGCGGTGATCTCGGCGCTGCGTATCTAGGCACTCAGGGTGACATCTGGGATGCTCAGATAGACATAGCCCTGGCAGGCCTGGGCTGGGTATTTGCGTGCCTTATTCAAGTCGCTGCCCGCATTATCAGGCCACCAGTACACCCCAACTGACGAAGATGTTTGTTACCATTCTGCTGCACCTCGCTAACGGACCAGTTCCAGATGAGCCTACCTGAAATGCTTTTACGCCTTGGCACCGGCCTGGTGGCGTGGCTTGTTATTTATACACACCTGATCTGGCTCGGCACCCTTCGGATTATCGGCTGCAACTCTGATGCAGACGAGTTGTGGCGCCTGTTGTTCGGTTTTGCTCCAATCGTTTTTGGTTTCAGCTGGTTACTGTTAAATACAAAGAAGCTCCCCGAGGTGCATCAGATCATACGCTGGTTTGTGCTGCCCCTCTTTCTGCTCGTACCGCTGGCACTCATTCCCATCTGGCAAGCGCTTTCACAAACAACCCTGGGGGGAGAGGCGATTTGCTCAATCAACCCAGTTCCGTGGTGGCACAAAAGCTGGGCACCGGTGCAGATTGTCACAGTGGCCTGGATTGTTGTGATGTGCTGGCGCGCGTGGCGCACCGCCCCATTGAAGCCGTCATAACTTAAACAGAAGCGTATCGAAAATTTATTGTAAAACCTGATTTTTTCATCAGATTGGGTATCCCAAAGTGACGGAAAATCCATACAATCATTCCTCAAATAAAATCCGTGGAACGGAACTGGAGGGACCAATGGGTATGATAAGTGAGTTTAAAGACTTTGCCATGCGTGGCAATGTTGTGGATATGGCGGTAGGTATCGTTATCGGCGGCGCATTTGGCAAGATTGTGTCTTCGTTTGTCGCAGATGTGCTGATGCCCCCCATAGGATTGATGTTGGGCGGCGTTGACTTCAGTGATCTTGCGCTGACTCTGCAGGAAGCCGCAGGTGATACGGCGCCGGTACTGATGTCTTATGGCGTATTCATTCAGACCGTGGTTGATTTTCTGATTATCGCCTTTGCCATCTTCCTTGTTGTCAAAGCCATGAACAGCTTGAAGAAAGAGGAAGCACCGGCCGAGCCCGCGCCGGAACCCGGCCCAAGTGCAGAACAGGTTCTGCTGACTGAAATCCGCGACGCTCTACGCTCGCAGTCTTAGTCTTAATCCTGACAGGGAGTGGCACAGCCACTCCCTTTTTATAACCCTGAGGCGTTTACGCGCCTGTTCAGCGTAAGTCGCTAAACAGAACCTTAGCCGCTGCACCGCTGATGGGACAGCGAGCCCCCGCCTAACCACTCGTCCCGCAACACAACCTACACACGACGCTGAAGCGCAAGCAAGTCAGCCCAGCAGGAAACAAGACATGAGGTTTTCATCCCGCGAGGCTATCGCAGAACAGAACACAAATGGAAAATGGCGTCCCCTAGGGGAGTCGAACCC